>CAUYPK010018216.1:0-110648 GCA_963574355.1 Loris lydekkerianus | reverse complement strand
CCCAAAAGGCCAAATAATTTTTATTTTCAAAAACAACTTTATTCATGACACATATTAAAAAAAAATTCCCTCCCCCTGGAAATGAGCTAAAAAAATAAACAAAATCCACCTCCCACCTCCCTGTTCCCACTTCCTCCCATTCCCTCCAAATAAAAGGGAAAAAAAAGCAAAGAAAAAACAAACAAACAAAAAAACTGAAAAACAAAAACACCCCAAAGCCCCCCAAAACAAGGTAGTGCATTCCCCCAGGGATAAGGGGAATTTACACTGGAGCCGCTGGGAGCGGAACGGAGATCTTCCGGCTACAGAAACCTGCAAAGAAAGACACTCAAAACAGAAAAAGAAACACAAAAGGAAACAAAATAGATCACCAGGCAATCTGGAGGGGCAGGGAGCCGGAAAAGAGGGGTGGGGTGGGTGGTAGACCTGGCAGGACAGGAGCAGGCAGGAGGGGACTGTGAAAGATGGGGAGAAGACGGAGGGAATGTAACAAGCAGAACAGTTTGGTGTCCTTCCAGAGCCCTGGGTAAAAAAAAAACCCTACCACCCATGCCCACCTACCCTTGAGCAACCCCAAGGAGGTGAAGTAGGGCAGGGAAACATGGGAAGCAGCTTGCACAGTTGAGACGTGTCCATGGCGAATCCCCAGAGTGAATGAGCAGCCCCCTGCCCCCACTCCCTGGGCCTTCCCCTATTCCCCCAAAGCAGGCCCCTCCTCAGCAGTTAGTTATGGGATTCTCCCCCCTTCCACAGTATATCTTTTTTTTTAAAAATATTTTTTTTCCATCAAGGTCATCTTCTGTTTTTCTTTTTTTTTTTTTTTTAATTCTTTTTTTTTTTTCCTTCTTTCCTCTTTTTTTCCTCTCTCTCCTCCTAATACACACTTTTTTTAGTAAGGGGAATACCATGATGTCGCTCTAGCCCGGCCCCTGGAAGAAAGAAGGAGAGTTAGGTGTTAACATGATCACTAGATAGTTCAGTACAAGCCCCTCCCCGTGGGCCCTTGCCCCAGTTACTGTGAAGGAAAGGGGGAAAAGAAGTTTTCAAGTATCCTAAAATCGACCCCACAATCTCAGATATAGCAAAACACTTGGTGAATTTAGGGGTGGGAGTGTTTCACAGAAGTTTACCAAACAGAGGCAATAAAATGCATCTCAGATACAGGGGTAAAAAGGACCCCACTGTTCATCCAGTTTTCCGTTCTCCACAGCATTTAAACCCTAGGCCCTTATCAATAGATCCTCCCTAACTCCTGGCAGCAGACTACAGGTAATCTTATGGGAAGTCAAGGTTTATATGCCTGACATGTCTATTCAAATATAAAGAGAAAGAAGTAAAGTGAAGCAAAAACATTAACTCCACACTAGTCCAGTAAGAAAGTTAACCTTGTAAGACTGAATCAGAGAGTATCTATCTCCAAAATACTCCCACATGGCTATTGGGGAGGATCAACTAGCCTCTGGTATTCTTCCAAGGGAGGGTCAAACTTCAGCCTCTCCCTTACACTGGGAAAAGTAGCCAACTTCCAAGCTGTGCTTTCAGTGCCCTGAGGCCCTGTTCTTCCTGGCTTTCAGTGTAAACACCTTCATTGCCATCAACTCTCAAGAAAGTATTTCTCAGGCTAGATGGAGAGATCCAGCCCTTATCACCAATTCCTGCTCCAGAAAAGATGAGACTGGCCTCCTGGCCTGGCCTGCAACTACCTTCCTCACCCTGCACAGGCAGGAGACCAAGTCCCTGGAGACCAAGGGGATGGAGGGGAAGGGAGGGAGGTTCCTCAGATCAGGAGAGAAGGAAGCATACAGGGCTCAAGGGAGGCGGGGGAGAGGAGCAGCCCATCTATCCTGACCTGTAGACACGACCCCGGGGTCTGCTGTTAAAGCCACTGTAGAATCGAGAGCGGGAACTGTTGTAGTTGGTGGTCCTGGCACGGTAGCGGGCTCGTGGGAAACCCCGGTCTGTTGTGCTGATGCCCGGTCTGTTGGTTCGTTTGGGGATCACCTGAGAATAAAGGACATACAACTGAAATCCTTAGAGTCAACCTGGAGAGTTCACATATAATGAGAACAGCAATGGGCACAGGCTTACCTTGATTTGTCTTCCTCTAAATAGGGACTCATCTAAGGCCAGGGAAGTCCTCACTGACTCTTTGTCTGAGAACTCTATGTATGCAAACCTGAAAAGAGTAACTGTCACTTTATCTCTCTGAAATTACAAATAGCTCAAAGATCAAATTCAACTTGCAGACATGTTTTAAGTACGATGTTCACATTTTTAATAATTTTCTAAAAAGTTTCAAATAAAACTAATCAAGATTTTCAACTATCCTTTAAATACTAAAAAAAGAACACTTATTTCTCATGTTATGTAAGAAAAACGTTAAAAAAAAAAAAAAAAAAAAGAAATAGGACACACAGAGACTGTATTTCCATATGGCCTTAACAACCTGCGACCAAGAAGCTCCTCCTCCCCTTCTAACTTGTGATCCCACCTGCACCTGCACCTAGCCTTTTTTTTTTTTTTTTGAGATAGAGTCTTATAGCAACCTCAAACTCTTGGGCTTAAGCTATTCTCTTGCCTCAGCTTCCCAAATAGCTGAGACTACAGGCGTCCACCACAACACCTAGCTATTTTTTTGGTTGTTGTTGTCATTGTTGTTTTAGCAGGCCCAGGCCAGGCTCGAACCCACCAGCCCCCGTGCATGTGGTTGGCACCCTAACCATTGAGCTACTAGCGCCAAGCCTAGCCTTCATTTTTGTTACCTGTCTGGCCTCTGAAGGCATTTATGTGCAATTCCTAATACACATCAACATTAATTATCTTAGAAGGCAAAGACCACTTCCTGCTCAACATAAAACATCTGCCTACTTTTACACTGCGATTAAAATGATCTCAATTTATCTCCCCTACTTACCCTTTGGGATGGCCACTAAATTTGTCACAGAGTATGGTAACACGGTTGACTGAACCACAGCCATGAAAGTGAGCTTCTAGCTCTTCTGCTGTTGCACCATAGTCCACCTGAGGAGAGAAAGGACATTTCACAGGTATTGGGCAAACTCCTGTCCCAACAGGTATTTTGTCTACCCTTTGATCTGTGCCTGGTACACACCGAGGCACATCAAATCTGGTTCTCAAAGGAAATGACCCCTAGTCCTTCTAACTCCAGAGCCTTTGCTAATTACTCCAATACCTTTTACCTCCTCCCAAACCCCAAAACACCACCTATCATGAAGAAGTTCCTTTCAAGACAACTAATAATTCCCGGTATAAGAATGTCCCCCCAACTCTTATCAGAGCCCTAGCACATACATTGCCAACATAGATGGAACGGGCATCAGCCTCCATCTTCTCTTCAATGGACATGATCACTGGGCCAGCTAAATGGAAAAAAGAAAAGAAAAACCATCAACACCTGTTTTCTACGTAACCAATATATGCATTCCGGCCACCAGCACTAGACTATAAATTCACGGAAGGCAAAGATTTTAATCTGTTCTACTTCCCACTTTACCCATTACCTAGAATAGTATCTAATACATAGGTGTACAGTACTAACTATTTGACAAATTATAAAGTATAAATCTACCCCCCAAAATCACAGAGAAAAGTGTAGAAATCCCCCCACCCCCAAATCAAGTCCCTACTGAATTGCTTTGGTTGAAATGCCCTGAAGAATAAACAGAATTAAGTGGGCTGAGACTCAACATCTCTAAAGAGAAAGCCCTCTGCAGCTTTTTTTCTCTTAGAAATACTAACTAAAGAATCTGCAACTGAAAGAAAAACTATTAGACTTGAAGGTCAAACGCCAGCTGGCAACCTCCACAAAGAAAGATAAAGGTAGACTAAGAACAAAGAACACTATATACATATAACAGGGACAAAGGGAGGCACAGACTACCACCACCTAAACATAGCTTCTCTCTCACAAAGGTCAGAGGAACACACAAGGGACTATGACCGCAGCACCTGCCTGGTAACTGCTCAGACCAGCAACTCCAGGGTGCCAAGCATCTAATCCCCTATCTCCCCAGTTCCCCACAACCCAAGAACCCGGGCTCCCCGGGCAACCGCCAGTTACTCACCATTGCCTGGAGGTGGACTCATATTCATCTGCTTCTCTACCTCGTTCTGTAGCTCTTTTAGCTTCTCAGCTTCTTCCTCCATCTCCCTGACCCGAGCTTTGATCGCTTCCAGCTCCTACAATAAGTGGGAAGGGTATGGAGAAGACCTTAAGAGGAACCAAGGCAGGGATTGTGCCCTGCTCTCGATCGACGCGCGGCCGCAGACATGCTCGGCCATTTCCCTCGCACCACGCGAGGGTCGTAATGAAAAGAAAAACAAGCTACCCTCTCTAGAACAACACTAGGCACCCATGATGCCCGAATCAACCCGGCCGGGCCCCGTGTAGAGATCACGGACCAGTGCACAGCCCGGCCCCAGCCACGTTATTCCCCGCCCAACCCCACCCCCCGCCTGCCTCCCGCTCGCCCGATTTCCAGGCCGCCTGTGACCCGACCCGCCGGCCAGCTGCCGGCCTGCTCGCTCGTTTTCCTTCCCTCACCGGGTCCTCAATGGCGCCGTCCCCCGGGTCGCCCTCGACCAGTCCCGGCTCTTCCTCCTCCTCCTGGCTGCCGGGGGCTCCCGAGCCAGGCCCAGGGCCCGGAGCTCCCGGGGGGGCGCGGGGCCGGGGCGGCTCCTCTTCGGGCTCGGGCTCTGGCTCGGGCTCCAGCAGCAGCTCCTCAGGCTCCAGTTCCTCAGACTCCAGGCCGTTCCCGTAGTCCCCTGCGCCCCCCGGGGCCCCCTCCCCGGCCTCCCCACCGGCCCCGGGCACAAGATGGCGCCGCCGCCCCGGCCCGGAGCCCCGACCGCCCGCAGCCCCCGCTGCTGCTGCCGCCGCCGCCGCCGCCGCCATCGCCGCTCAGACTGGGGCCCGCCGCCCCGCGATTGGAGAGCTCCGCCGGCCACGCCGAGGATTCATTAGTCAAGTATCCTGCCCGTCACCATGAGCTAGGATTCCATTGGGGACTATTACTTGGCAATCAAATAAGACTCCCACCTCCAAGGCGGGATACTGCGCCAAATTCTCAAATCCCGCTAGGGGAAGTCTGCTGTCAATCAACACGCGTCCCACCTCCCCTCTAATCCTTAGGTAACAATACCGCCACGCTGTGACGACATTCCAGCTTCCTTCGGCCTATGGGCGGGCCCGTGAAGCATAGGACGCCCCGTGATTGGCCCGAGTAGGCGACTGGAAAGGACCAATGTTTCGGTCGCCTCACCGCAGTGGCCCAGTCGCGGATGCTGATTGGCTGGCGAGATTAGAAGGGCTGACACCCATTTCGTAACAGGTGAACCTTGCCCCCGAACGGACTTCTGGGCTTCAAACTGGGGAGACCCGGGGTCACGTGACTAATCAGTTCTTAGGGGGCCGCCATCTTGAGCTACTGATGGACAACTAGCGAGCAGTTGGAAGGCCAAAGCCGTTTCTGGAAACTTGACAACAGCAGTAGATGGGATGTTGCCGGAAATGGAGCACTCCAGGAGAGAGCTTACTGGTACCATCCAGGTTTTTAGTACGAGCTCTACCAAACCAGAAAGCAGGGAGGAACCCTCACTTCAGAGCCACCAGACACGAGTCCTGCCTGTCCTGTTGCACAGGCCTTTACAGTACATCTGCTCCTACCCAGTTTCAGTTTGTTTCTTCTCTTTCCTGAACTGTTAGCTACACACACCTAAGGGGTCTCTCAGCTTGCAGTGCAACCCTTCCAATCCGCACCACCGCCAGACTGTCTCCCCTTTGATATCCAGGTAATGTGAAAACTTGCAGTGCCTTAGACACCCCAGTATCTGGCTACTTCGAAATGTTTACTTCCACACTCCTGGTTACAGTGGATCTGTGCCTCTACATGTAGTCCCTCTTCATCCAGACCAGTGCAGTCCTCAGCATCACCTCCTGCGAAGCCTTTCACCAGCTTCCCCTCATTTCCCGTGGCAAGTGGGCCTACCTCCGCTGTGCGGCTCAATGGTTTTGTGCTGCTTTCCTAAGCAGATTGTGAGCGCCTGCAGACCAGGGGCTGAATTCTGTTGATGTTTGTTTCTACATGGGGGGGGCAACATAACTACCATAAGTGTCCCCCTTGGATGTGTTTTTTGTTTTTCGTTTTTTTTTTGAGACAGAGTCTCACTATGTCGCCCTCAGTGGCATCACAGCTCACAGCAACCTCAAACTCTTCGGCTTAAATGATTCTCTTGCCTTAGCCTACCAAGTAGCTGGGACTACAGGCGCCCGCCACGACGCTCGGTTATTTTTTTTGTTGTTGCAGTTGTCCTTGTTTAGCAGGCCCAGGCTGGGTTCGAACCCACCAGCCCCGTGTATGTGGCTGGTGCCCTAACCGCTGAGCTACGGGCGCCGAGCCCCATTGGATGTTTGTTATGCAAAAGACAGATTGGGAATCAGAGTGCCACCCTTCATCTTCACCACTTTCTTGCCCCCAAATCCTGGAATTTCTTAGGGCAGGTTCCCTCTACACCCCTGTACCTGGAGATATCAACGAGACGTAGCTCTGGAAGCCAGGGTTGCCACATTTTAGCAGTGATCCTACATGTTTGTTTAAAAGGAAAGAATGGTGGTCCTAAGTCTGCAAGAGGAATTTTTGTAGGCAGATCAAGCTACAATTTGAAAAGCCAGATTTACATGAGCCCAGCCATAGCAGGGGATCTGGACAAGAGGAGATTCCCCGTTAGCAAACATAAAAATCAAAAGCAACTCATTATACCCCACTCTTCCCCTCACCGCCCCACTTTTCTTCACAAGTTCTTACCTCAGAAACTGGGCATCTTGGAGCAGAGTCACAGTCGCTTAAGATTTCACTGAGAACTACTTCAGCCATTTCAGCTCCAGTGCTCTGGGAGAACTAAAGTTGAGTGCCGAAGACAAGCACTAATGATTGAGTTCCCTGGAAGAAAGTTCTTTTATTCTGATCTTACCCTAGTCAAGATTTGGGTGTCTTACTGGTTCCTAATTGAAACAAGCCAACTAAAGGAAATGTAATTTTTTTTAAATGCCTTTGAGGGCGGCGCCTGTGGCTCAGTGAGTAGGGCGCCAGCCCCGTATACCGAGGGCGGCGGGTTGGAACCCGGCTCCAGCCAAACTGCAACAATAACAAAAAAAAAAAAAAAAATAGCCGGGCAGGCTCAGCGCCTGTGGCTCAAGTGGCTAAGGCGCTAGCCACACACCTGAGCTCGCAGGTTCGAATCCAGCCCAGCCCACCAAACAACAATGACAGCTGCAACCAAAAAATAGCTAGCCACACACCTGAGCTCGCAGGTTCGATTCCAGCCCGGCCCGCCAAACAACAATGACAGCTGCAACCAAAAAATAGCTGGGCTTTGTGGCAGGCGCCTGTAGTCCCAGCTACTTGGGAGGCTGAGGCAAAAGAATCGCTTGAGCCCAGGAGTTGGAGGTTGCTGTGAGCTGTGATGCCATAGCACTCTACCCAGGGAGACAGCTTGAGGCTCTGTCTCAAAAAAAAAAAAAAAAAAATGCCTTTGAATCCTAATTGTGTTGAGCACTTGATTTTGCAACACACCACCCTCTACTATCCCACTGAGTTCTCAACAACCATGAAGAAAATATTTGCATAAATCAATCTTTTTTAGAGAAAAAGGCTTAATGAAGTGAAGTAACTTGCCTATGTCATCGAGCTAATAGAAGTGTGCAGGAAATTCAGAGCTAGCTTTCTAAATTCAGATCAAAACTGCTATAAGATTTGTTTTAATACACAAAAATTATGTATGATCCTGAAAACTGGAAAAATACTAAATTCTAACAATAGTTTAAGAAAACTATACTTACATCCAAAGATTATTTATGCACCTATTAAAAGGATTACACAGTGTGATAAACGTGCAAAAATAATTTTGTTAAGCCAGAGAAGTAGAATATAAAATTATAAATAAAGTATGATTATAACTGGGTGTTTCTGGCTGGGCCAGGTGGCTCATGCCTGTAATCCTAGCACTCATGGGAGGCCGAGGCAGGTGGATTGCTTGAGTTCATGAGTTTGAGACCAGCCTGAGCAAAATCGAGACCCTGTCTCTACTAAAAATAGAAAAACTGAGGCAAGAGGATTGCTTGAGCCCAAAAGTTGAAAGTAGCTGTGAGCTACTCACAGCATTCTACTCAGGGTGACAGCTTGAGACAGTCTCAAAAAACAAAAACAAACAAACAAACAAAAAAAAAAACAACTGTGTATCTGATTTTTAAAAACATGGGTGTGGGGGTAAAAAAGAACAAGAACCAGTACAATTTTTCTATTTGGGAACATATAACAAAAACTTGAGTTTTTTAACTCAGTAATGCTATTTCTTATAATCTGTTGTAAAGAAGTAAGCTAAAAAGTAAATAAACATTTGTGAATGAAGATGTTTATCAAAGTGAAAAATACAAACAAACGTCCAAGTGGGCATTGGAATTATTGTACATAGATGTAATTTTTTATAATTAGTACGCTTTCAAAATATTTTAGTGAAAAAAGTTTGCAACAAGATGGCAAGCAAAATTGCAGTATACAAAATTGTACAATATGATCATAAAAGCACAGATAAAAGGCTGGGAAAGAAATATGTTAAATGTTAATAGCAGTTCTCTCCAGGTAGTGACTAATTAGTTTCTTTATAATTTTCTATGTTCTAATAGGCCAAATAGAGAAATCTAGCAGTATAAGACAAATGTAAGCATTAAAAAAAGTTTGTACATTCTAAAAATTTTCCAGTCACTATATATTTTGAAAAAAGCACCCCAACTTCCAAACTGTCTCAAAAAAAAAAAAAAGATACCTGAATGATGGCTTGTGAATTAAGATCCTTCCCTATTAAACTGTAAACTGAAAAAGGCAGGGACACCATCTTAATTATATATGTATTAACTTTGACTATCTGTGCTCAATAAATGCTAATTGAATGAGTGATCTTTTTTTTTTTTTTTTTTTTGGGATTCATTCAGAGTACAAAGAATTAGGTTACACTGATTGTTTTTATTAGTTAATAAGTGATCTTATTTAATATCTTGCCTGTTATTAATGCATGGAGAATAACAAAGATAAATTTTTTTCTGAGAATGAATTTTTTAAAAATTAGTATGGGGTGGCACCCATAGCTCAGTGGGTAAGGGTGCCAGCCACATACACTGAGCTCATGGGTTTGAACCTGGCCCAGGCCAGCTAAAACAAGGACAGCTGCAACAAAAAAATAGCCAGGCATTGTGGCAGGCACCTGTAATCTCAGCTACTTGGGAGGCTGAGACAAGAGAATTGCTTGAACCCAAGAGTTTGAGATAGCTGTGAGTCGTGATGCCCCGGCATTCTACCCAGGGCCACAGCTTGAGACTCTGTCTCAAAAAAATAAATAAATAAAATTAGTATGTAACAATGTAAGATTCACCCATTATGAGTATGAGTCTCTTTAGTAACCCATAGAGGATCACAGAGTTTTAAAAATACTGAAAATCCAGTGATGGTGTACCTCACAAAAAGGGAAAATGTGTTAATAAAAAAGAATGGTCAGTGGAGCTGAGAAAAGAAAGAATTAAGCAATAAAAATGGGTAAGGACATTGAAAGTTTTGCCCAGAAGGGAAATGTTTTCTCACTGGAACAACGTAAGTATTTGGCCTCTTAAAAGTTTCATCCCTGGGTGGTGCTTGTGGCTCAGTGAGTAGGGCCCCGGCCCCATATGCCAAGGGTGGCGGGTTCAAACCCAGCCCAGGCCAAACTTCAACAACAACAAAAAAAAATAGCCGGGCGTTGTGGCGGGCGCCTGTAGGCCCAGCTGCTCGGGAGGCTGAGGCAAGAGAATCGCATTAAGCCCCAGAGTTAGAGGTTGCTGTGAGCCGTGTGACCTCATGGCACTCTACCTGAAGGCGGTACAGTAAGCCTCTGTCTCTACAAAAAAAAAAAAAAAAGTTTCATCCCTATTTTTATTATAACACCTGCTTTGAAATTTTACAGGTTACAATAATTCTCTATGGGCCCAGCACGGTAACTCACATCTGTAATCCTAGCATTCTGGGAGGGTGAAATGGGTGGATTGCCTGAGCTCACAAGTTTGAGACCAGCCTGAGCCAAAGTGAGACTTTATCTCTAAAAATAGCTGAGTGTGGCTGCAGGCACTTGTAGTCCCAGCTACTTGGGAGGCTGAGGCAAGAGAATCACTTGAGCCCAGAAGTTTGAGGTTGCTATGAGCTATGACGCCAGAGCACTCTACCGAGGGTGACAAAGTGAGACTCTAATCTCCAAAAAAGAAAAAGAATTTGACACAACTCATTAATAAAATTGTTTAGTATTAATTATATAGTGAAATAAATATATACTGGGCTAAATAAAATATTAAAATTAGTTTTATCTATTTCTCTTTGTTTTTTTAATGAGAATACTAAAAAAAATATAAAACTACATATGTGACTTATATTTCTTTTGGATACTGATGATAAAGAACCTTGGAACCAGGGAGGCGCCTGTGGCTCAAAGGAGTAGGGCGCTGGCCCCATATGCCGGAGGTGGAGGGTTCAAACTCAGTCCCGGCCAAAAATTGCAAAAAACAAACAAAAAAAAGAACCTTGGAACCTTTCTCATCTCTAAGATTTTGGAGCCAACCCCAATTATCTTTTAATGTGGTCTAGCCCTGTTTACCTTAACTCTCTCGGTCTGCCCTTATACAGAAGTAGGGTGGCCATTTAAATGCGAAGGAGTTATGTTGGGCTGCTTAACTTCCAATCTGCTTGGTTAACTTTTTAAAAACTTTTGTATTTTCACCTAAAAAACTTGTTGAAATACACATATATGAAGGTGTGTATTTTCATGTGTTCACTATAATACAGCAAAAAGAACAAAATAAATCACCCATAAAATCCACCACTCAGAAATAAGCATTAATGATATTTTGGCATATACGCTTCCTAAAATTTTTAACATATAGAAGCATCTTTCCATGTCAATAAATATATTTTTCCAATCTAATTACCCATGGTTTCACTCAAAATTCAACTTACAAATGATGCTTCCCTGACTTCTTGATTTAAAACTGAAATCTAAAGCCGGGTGCAGTGGTTCATGCCTGTAATCCTAGCACTTGGGAGGCCACTTGGGATTGCCTGAGCTCACAAGTTCAAGACCAGCCTGGGGGCAGCACCTGTGGCTCAAGGAGTAGGGCGCTGGCCCAATATACCGGAGGTGGTGGGTTCAAACCCAGCCCAGTCAAAAACTGAAAAAAAAAAAAAAAAAAGAAATAATAATAAAAATAATAATCAATAAATAAATAAATAAGAACTCTGAACAATTAAAAAAAATAAAAATAAAGACCAGCCTGAGTGAGAGCAAGACCCCATCTCTAACAAATAGCCAGGTGTTGTGGCCAGCACCTGTAGTCCCAGATACTTGGGAAACTGAGGCAACAAGATCATCTGAACCCAAGAGTTTGAGGTTGCTGTGAGCTAAGACACCAGAGCACTCTACCAAGAGTGACCAAGTGAGACTATCTCAAAAAAAAACAAAACAAAAAAACACCTGAAATCTATGTATGTATGTGTGCATGTCGATATGTATATGTGTGCATGTATATATATATATACACACACACACATCCCCCTTCAATGAATTACTTTTTTCTGTAGTATTCATCACCTAACATTATGAAATTTATCATTTATTTATTTCTCTTGCTAGGATGTAAGCAACATGTGGACAGAGATGTGTATCTGTTCACTTTACCTCAGTGCCTAGAACTGACTGCCCACAGATGATGATTAAATATTTACTGCATGAAGCCAGACCCAGTGCCTCATGCCTATAATCCTCGCACTCTGAGAAGCCAAGGCTGAAGGATCCCTTGAGCTCAGGAGTTTGAGGCCAGCCTGAGCAAGAGTGAGACTCCATCTCTACTAAAAATAAAAAGATTTAGCTGGGCATTGTGGCAGCCACCTGTAGCCCCCTCCTGATTGAGCCAGGGGAATTGCTTAAACACAGGAGGTAGAGGTTCCTGTGAGCTAGGCTGATGGCACTCTGAGTAACACTGAGTGAAACACTGTCTCAATAAATAAATAAATAAATAAATAAATCACTGCATAAATGAATGATTGAATGAATAAACTACGTAGCATTCCATTATATTTCCTAGTTGAGTTTTAAAATAATTTCTATATATTCCTATATTCATATTTAAGGCACTTTTTAAATTTTTCAAAAGATTTACTATTAAGTAAAAGCACAGAATATTTATAATCCATCCATTTTCTAGAAATTGTAACTAGATGTTGCCCAACTTTATCAAAAATGCCATTTGAAAAAATAACATTTGTGGAGAACTGTCTTAAGGAAACGTAACTGATCTGTCCTTTTAGCAGGGGTCCTCAAACTTTTTAAATAGGGGGCCAGTTCACTGTCCCTCAGACCGTTGGAGGGCTGGACTATAGTTAAAAAAAAAAACAAACTATAAACAAATTCCTATGCACACTGCACATATCTTATTTTGAAGTAAAAAAAAACAAAACGGGAACAAATACAATCACACCGCCGCATGTGGCCCATGGGCTATAGTTTGAGGACCCCTGCTAAGGTCTAGGCCTAATTAAACCAAACCATCATAGAGCAGCAAATTTGGGCTAAAGTGTGATGGGCTTGATAGAACAAGCTTAGGACCTGTGAATCTCTATTTAGTGTTTTTAGAAGAAACAATGGTGCAAAACTCAACATCATATTTGTTATTAGGAGTCACAGAGGGAGGGAGGTGTCCACTATATCACTCAGTGTCTTCTCAGAAAAGCCACACACAGAAATAATTTTTGACCCTCTTAAGTAACTGGTAGGCTTTTATAAATCTTAGTGGAATGTGAATTGCATTGTGTTTTTCAGTTTGCTTTAGCTGTCAAGAAGCTCAGGGCTGAATTCATAGACTAGCTTTAGTATTTGGGAATACTACTTATAGAATGTTTTTCTGTACATTAGTTTTCCTTTTGCTGTCATAATCAATTTTCCCTGTACCCCAACATTTAAAAAATCTATATTTTCCTATTGTCTTTGTATTATGGAAAGATGTTGCAAATGCTTTTTGGAACTTGACAAATATAAATCAATCATCAAATCAATTGCAGTACGGTAGAGATAAATGCACTGGCTACCATACCTGATAGTAACTATTAAGAACATGTAATTCCCTTTCCAACCTAGTGCTATATTCATCAAACCATTCTCTGATTTTAATATGACTTCCCCTATAGATGTTTCTATAGGGAAAAAATAGAGAGGCAACACTCTAAGCAATTACATTTCTCACAATTTAACACATAAACCTAAACACCAATTTATTGCACTGGATTATAGAAAGACTAGGAATTCCCTCTTGGAATTTAAAATTAGGATCACTATTCTTGTCAGACATAATTTTGGTGTGGCCCTGGCACAAAAGGATGGGCTGAATATTCCTAAAGATTACAATTTAGCAGTTTGCATTAATATGGCTAAAACCAAATGTCTCAGGGGACCAGGAAAGGAAGCAGGGCCTCCATTTTTTGTCTTTTTAATTTGAAGTAGACACAGGGCATCACTTGGAAATACTCATTACCACACACTTCTGATTAGAAGTTGAACCACAACTGGGAACTTGATTACTAGCATACATATATTTCTAGTAGGCTTTTTGAGACAGAGTCTCAAGCTGTCGCCCTGGGTAGAGTGCCGTGGCATCATAGTTCATAGCAACCTCCAACTCTTGGGCTCAAGTGATCCTCTTGCCTCAGTTTTTCTATTTTTAGTAAAGACAGGGCCTCTATTTTGCTCAGGCAGGTCTCAAACTCCTGAGCTGAAGCAATCCACCTGCCTCAGCCTCCCAGAGTGCTAGGATTACAGGTGCCAATCACCACACCCAGCCTTGGTAGGATTTCTTTGTTTTGTTTGTGGCAATCTCAAATACCATAAACATATATACACACCTTCTTGGGCTTGGGTTGGGATAGATGGAGTTCTTGTCTTAGGACATTTGGCCAGGGTAGGAGTAGGGTGAGAAGGATGGGAGAAAAACTGATTTTTTTTTTTTTAATTATCCCAACACTTTCCCAAATCTCTGTTAATCTAATTCTTACCCTTAACAAGGTTATGAAGAGAAGATTAGATCAAGAAATGTCCTGACCCCCAGGCTATATAGTGTAGAAGTCACAAACCCTTTTCAGTCCTTCTCATTAAACTCTGGGCTTTATTTATTTTTTTTAATACGACAATTACATATTACACAAAAATAAAAGTCAAATGAACTTGGTATTTATAAATTATTAAATAAAAATACAGGAATATATATTTATATTTATAGAGCTTTTTCTTTTCTTCTAAACTAACCAAATCTGTTCTCTTGTTTTATGATTTAAAAAAGTAAAATAGTGTATGTATGCCCTAGAATAAGTGGGGAGTGGGAGAGTAGGATTAATAATCTCAGGACCGAGTTGCCCTATTTCCGCTCCTTCCTTGGCCTAAGTAAAGTCACTATTTGTCCCTTTGGGCTCTGGAGAGCAAGAAACACCCTCTCCGCCTATCGCCTATTTCATCTTTGAAAAAAATGGCAATTATATTTATTTCCCTTATTTTAAAAAAAATGAAATGGGTTTAAAAATTGGGAGCCATACTCAGCCTTCTTGGCCAAGAGCTAATCCCAAGGAACTATATGGCTCTAGAAGAGTCCCTAGTTTTCCCTGACAGAAGAGTCTCTGGGGTATCCATTGCCCCTCCAACTAAGAAGGGCAGAAACAGATCAAAACTACCCACTGTGGTCCCGTCCAAGTTATACTTCTGGGAATTCAGACCAAGCCCCTTTGAGAAAACAGCCTCTCCTTTCACCCAGGTGTGAAGGTCTCAGAGCAGAACATTTTGAATTTGGCCACGGTCCCTGCTGTCACTGTTTGGTAAAGGCCCAGAGGAATGCTAACCAGAATAGGCCTCCTGTGGTAGAGGGTAGGGTGAAGAGTCTGCCCCAAACTTGGGGGAGCACAGGCTCCAATCTGGAGCTGATGGTCTAGTCAGTGGTTTTCCAACTTTTTTCAGCAACAAACCCCTTAATGCAAATAAAATCTTACCCTGAACCCCGATATGTAAGACAGCTACAAGGGGAGCTGTTTTGTTTGAGGGCAAGTTGCCCAGCCTGCTCAGCTCCCCACCCCCTTCATCTCCCCAAGGACTCCTGAGGCAACCCCTAGAAAACTTTGGGGCTGTGCCAAGCAGTTTGAAAACCACTGGCCTAGTTTGTCCTGAGCAAGTCAGAGACCCTCCCACCCCAACTGCTTGCCACAGACCAGCTCTGAGTTTCTGGTATCAGCATACTCACAACAGACCAAGTAGCACATGCAGTCTACCACCTCCCCTATAAATACCATTAAAAAGTACAGCCCTCTCTCAAAATCAAAAGTCTGGACTAAACCCCTGAGGCCAATTTGGTCCCACATTCTAGCGAGCACAACTACGTTGCCACATTCTGAGACCAAGTGAAAATTTCCAAGAAGAGTCAACCACGGTCTGGCTAAGCTGGTCAGTGCTCAGGATCATGGTCAGGGTTCTAGAGCACTGTGTCAGAAAGTCAGCATTGGAGAGCAGCAATTTTAGCACCTTGGAAAGTGCAGCAGTGAGGTCTGGCTCAGGGCATGCATCTGGAAGTGAATCATTTCTTCCTCAAAAGAAAAAGCTATAATTTGAATCAGTTCTAGAGGACTGTGAGTTCTAAAGTTATCCTCAGACTCTGAGGTGCAGAAAAGTAACACCCATGCAAAAAGCGTGGCTTCAAAGAAAACATAAATGTTTCTAGGTCATGGTAGGTACTCTAGAACCCTTTCTCTTGGCCCCTGATAAAGCAGCACCAAAGCCCACCACAGAATAGGCCAGTCACAGAGTACGCGTCACCCTCACACTTATGGGGTTCAGAGCTGGAATGGTCGTCTCAAGGCATCAACCGTCTCACTGAGACACAGTGCAGGACACAGACTATATTCTAGATTGGTATTTATGTCTACCCCCTCTAAAGGAAAATAAAGGGCCCCAATTTAGAGTTTAAGTTTGGATACAGAGATCCCAGAGACAGGGTACAGTTCAGGCACCATTGTGCCCCAGTGGAAGGGAGGTTGGCAGGCAAGTCCAGCTACCTAAGCCTCCACCCACCCAGGCTCCACAGCCCTGTCCTTCTGTTAGAGCCCAGGAGGCAGCAGCAAGTGTGAGATGCACAAGGACGGGGGATGATGAAAGAACAAGGCAAGCTGCAGAACTACTCTGGTCTCCAAACCCCTATTGACTTTCTGCAGAGAAATGCCAGAGCCCTTCTTCCGATACACTGTTTCTCTCTCAGCCTTGAGGCATCAGAACAAGGGGAGGGGAAACGTGGGGGTGAGGGCTGGGAGGAGGAGTAAAGAACGGCCCCTTGTTCTTGCCATTACAAGAGGGAATGTTGTCTCCTTGAAGAGTCCCACCACCACCAGATTAGACAAGCAGCCCAGCATGCACACGTGCACATGCACACGGTATCCAAGCAGTCCACTGTCACTGACCTTTCCCTATCACCTGAGAACCTTAAGCTTCCATTCCAAAGGGATGTGCCGTCTGTGTTCCCCCAATCCCACTCCTCCAAAGGAGACGCAACCCCTACTACAAGTCCTTTCCCCAGGGC
This sequence comes from Loris lydekkerianus, assembly GCA_963574355.1. Classification (NCBI taxonomy): domain Eukaryota; kingdom Metazoa; phylum Chordata; class Mammalia; order Primates; family Lorisidae; genus Loris; species Loris lydekkerianus. The sequence goes on along the minus strand of CAUYPK010018216.1, from coordinate 93,961 downwards.
TACAAACCAAACTCCAGGTAGTTTCACATCCCCACACCTACAGGCATAATCCCTCCCACCTCCCCCCAACCCTGGAACCACTCATCCTCCTTCATCCCTGACCTTCCCAAACCACTTCCCCAATGTCTCCAGCTCACTCTTGCAGTTGCCTGCCTGGCATACTCAGCTCCCTCACACACTACCTTTCCCCTGCCCATCCATTCACTTTACTTCTTCTAAGGGCATTCCTTTATCCTGTTCCTGCTCTCCTGGCCCCCAGTCATACCTAGCCCTACCTGGCCCTGGGACTTTCTCACTTGCTAGCAAAAAAGGCCCCTACAGTTACCAGGGCCCCCAGTGCCACGGCCCCCGTCAGCACTGTCCTCACTGATGCCCAGTTCCCCTCCCGCAGACGCCGAGCCTCCTCCAGGGCCCCGTCCCCGTATAGAGCTGTGAACTCCGCCTGTGGGAGAGAAGGGAAGTAGGAGAGAAAGGAGAAAGGGATATCAGGAGAGGAAAGAGTGGAGAGAAGAGGAGAGGAAGAGTTCCAGTTCCATCCACTGCAAGCACTACCCCACACCCAGTTCCTCTCCAGCCAAAGCTCTACTGTTCAGAAGCCCCTCTGATCTCCCAGGGTGCACCCCCCTATCCTGAGTGCCAGGCTCATTTGCCCTCTCTGCTTCAAGTGAACCCCATCCTTTCATTGCTGAAAAATTCTGCTCAGAACTGGTATCTTTCACCAAGACTTGTCTCACCACCACCCATCCCTGAACTGTCCCACCTCCCATACCAAGTACTCAGTATAAAAAGTTCCTGACACCATTTCCCTTCAGGCACTCCTCAGGTACTATGTATCTGTCCTCTGCTTGGGACCATGAGCCCACCCAGGGATTACTGCATGGCAGCACTGGAGTGCAGAGTCCGATGTGATGCCCACAGTGAAGCATCTCTCAGTCTGATTCCACCCAAACAGGGAGACTCAGCACCCAGGCCTCATTCCCAGCACAGCTGCCCAGCCTCCAATCAGAGCTCCTGTCTTCCCCCCGGAGACAGCTTTGCAGAGGGATGTGCAGAGCGGCAATTGAGAAGCTGCTTACCCAGCCACCACTGCTGTGGATCCAGTCAGCCAGCCGTGTCTCCAGGTAGGCTACCATCCACTCCTGCACTTGTCCCACCAGCGGCTCCATCTCTTTGTTGACACTCTCAGCACACAGTGCAGCCCCAAAGACGAAGAAGGCCACAAGGCGACCCCAGTTGGGGCCCCCTTGGAAAAGTTCATCAGAGACCTGGGTGAAGCGTTGCTGGGCTGAGCCTGGGGTCACATGTAACTGAGCTGCCAGATCAGAGAAGGTACGCCGGAAGCGGGTCTCGAACTCATCTCCAGCTGCCCGCATGGCTTGGTGCAACGGGTCAGTTGCTGGGCCCTCCCCTGGGCCAGCTCCACAGACATAACCCTTCTGCCTCAACTTATAGCCTACAAAGTCTGCCACCAGAGCCCGTGTGTCTGGGGCTGAGGCTGGGGTCGCCATCCGGGCAGCTATAAGAGGCAAGGGTGAAAGACTGGCATAAATACATGAAGTATGTGGTCAGAGACCCAGAAGGGGCATTTCCATCTTGGCCAACCCAGTGAGACAGGGAGTAGGGAGGAAATGCTTAGAGACCACTGGGCAGGAAGGGGCAAGAAGAGAATTAACTCACGGTGTGGAGCCAGGGCATAAGACGCTGGCCATTAATTTCATAATATGCGAAATTAAACACAAAACAAGTACATTTTATGTTTAAAATACTTTAGGTTGTTTTTGTAATAAGAAAACACCAGCTCTTATGACACCCCTAGCTCCCACCCCACTCCACAGTCCACACCTTCTTGGCTAGAGGAAGAGACTTAAGACCTCCCCAGAGGCAAAATGAGACGTTGGCAGAGACACAAGATGGGAAGGTGACAGGGACTAAAGAGAAAGGTAGGAGAAGCAAAGGGCTGCCTGGGACAGAAAAAAGAAGGGGTCACTCACCCAGCCTGGATGGTAGCTCTTAGGACCCAGCACTTGTGGCAAGGAGCCCCCAGCTGGGGCCTTTCATCCTCCCGGCCAGCCTGGAGCCCTGGGAAGGGGAGGGGGAAATCAGAACTAGGTAGGGAAGCCCAGGGATCAGGTTCTACCCCAGAAGGGTTGGGGTTGCAGCTCCTGGGCCTGGGCCCCTGCCCCTAACGCTTTACCAGCTGTGTGGCCGAATCCATGTTTAATGACTGTCCTCCCGGGAAACCCAGGGCCAAGGGCTTCCTGCCACACCATCTCTATTCCCGGCTTCCCCCAGTGCTGCCCAAAGGCCCAGCTCCTCCCTTACCCCCACCTCAGCCTGTCTCCAACCCCGCTCGCCTGCCAGGTTAGGGATCTCACAGGTCAGGCCGCTGCCGGGATCCGGGCTGTTTCCTGGTGCAGGAGCTGGGAGGGAGGGAGAGAGGGAGGAAGGGAGGGAAGGAAGGAGGGAGGAGAAGGGGGGGCAGGAGGGAGGGCCCGGCGCCGGGTGATGATGGGGCCCAGAGATGCGTCCAGAGAGAGGGGCGGGGCTGGAGGCAGGCCTGGGAAGGGCCACAACTCGGGAAGAGAGAGGGCTGCTGAAGGCAAAGAAAGGCTGGACTGAGAGGACACTGCAGGCCAGGCTGGGCTGGAGTCTCCAGGCTGCCCAGAGAAGTGCACTGGGCCTCAGGACACCTAGGAGCAAATTTGGCATTTCTGGAATGTCTCTGATGTTCTATGCACTTGTTGAACTTTTCCAGGTCTGGATTGTGTGCCTGGAAAGGAGGAGTAGCTCCCATTACACTGAGAACTGTTGGCCAGGTGCCTAAGCCTTGTGGGACACCACACGGACACGAAACCTTTCCTTTCATCTTTTCTCTAAGACCTTTAATCCAGTGGTCTCTTTGAAGGCTAGGGCTTCGGCCAGGCTTCAGGGAACCAGGACCTGGATCATGAGCAGTTTTTGCAGGTACTTTTCTCCCTCTACATCTTCCTCCCTCTCCTCTTCTTCTCCCACTTCTTCTAATATAATCCTATTGAGTTTATTTTATTTTTTTCCCCCCAACATATGAATTCATTGTTTACGAAAAAAATCAGACAATAGAGGTTCATGACCTTTAAGTGATTGACAAGGTTTTTAAAAAAGAGGTAGAGAGTAATAAAATACAAGTTCTCAAACACACACGCCTGCACACCCAATTTCACTTCCCTCCCTGCAGGATGCCAATGTCAAAGGTGTTGTTTATCTTTCCAGATTACAAACATATGCCTATTATTTATGAACGACAGTATATTCACATACCGCGGTTCAGAGGACCTGTAACAGTCTGACCATAGCTGATCCCCATAAGGGCACACACAGGCATATCTATCTGGCATTCCCTAGGTTCTCAACCTTCCTAATACCCGTGTTGTTACCAATTGAACAAAGGGGTCACGACCCACAGGTTAAGAACCACTGCCCTGGGCTCTTAGAGCTGACATTTCCTTCAGCTCTATTTGGAGAGAGCCCTAAAGGCCAGAAAGAGGCAACCCAATTCTCCTCCTTTCCTGCTGGTTCCCTTTGTTTCTACCTCCAATCCAAGCCTTGGTATTACCCTCTACCCTTATGGTTACTAGAGAAGCAAGGTTTTTTTCCTGCCACAATAATAGTAATAGCTAATATGTTTTGAGGACTTATTAGGTGGTTAAGTGCTTCTTTACATGCACATAGAGGTTTGGAGAGGTTAAGTAATTTGCCCAAAGCCATATTGGTAAGCAAGAAGCTAAGGCTCCCATCTCCTTCTACCAGATCTGAAAGTTTGTCTTAAACACTCTTGCTTCAAGATCACCTCTCCCCTTCAGATAGCCAATGTTGTTCTCACAATCTAAATTCACACCATTTACAAGTCCACACTGAGTTTTGTCCTCTATTCTAAACATAGCCTATTCTACTCCTTTGCTGGATCCTTTCAACCACCCTCATTTTCTTTTTGCTCTTAGGCTAATATCCACCAGCAAGGCTGCCACCTTTTTTTTTTTTTAATTTATTTATTATTAAATCGTAGCTGTGTACATTAATACAATCATGGGGCACCACACACTGGTTTTATATTTGACATATTTTCATCATACTGGTTAACATAGCCTTCCTGGCATTTTCTTAGTTATTGTGTTGAGACATTTACATTCTACATCCAGTCAGTTTCACATGTACCCTTGTAAGACACACCATAGGTGTGATCCCACCAATCACCCTCCCTCTGCCCATCTTTTTTTAGACACAGAATCTTACTTTGTTGCCCTCAGTAGAGTGCTGTGGCATCACAGCTCACAGCAACCTCCAGCTCTTGGGCTTAGGTGATTCTCTTGCCTCAGCCTCCAGAGTACCTGGGACCACAGGCAGCCGCCACTAAATAGCCACCAGCTATTTTTTTGTTGCAGTTTGGCTGGGGCCGGGTTTGAACCCACCGCCCTTGGTATATGGGGCCGGCGCCCTACTCACTGAGCCACACGCCACTATAGGCTGCCACTTTTTATTTATGAGGTTCTGGTTTCTTCTAAGACATTTACTAGAAATAAAAAACATATTTCAGATAAAATGTCTTAGAAAATTCATGTTTCTGTCTGCCCATTTATTTATAAGCTCCTTAAGAGCAAGAACTGAGTTTTACTCATTTTTGTGTCCTCATAGCTTAATAGGCCCTCAGTAAATGTTGATTTGACTGCATCAGTCAATGCCTCTGGGCCAGTTATTGAGCAGTGCCAGCTAGATGTTTGAAGATTACTACAGAAGCTATTTAAGAAAGTCTGGTTTAGAATAAAGGTTCAATGTTAGTCTAAACCAAGCAAACAGCTGCTGAACCAACACGACTTATACCCGGTTCAAAGGTATGTACCTCAAGGGTCTTCTCTGACTAACACACCAGAGCCTAGGGATGGGGACTCAGTCTGTAAAAAAGGTAAGGGAGCCTTTATCAGAAAGCCTGTAGCCATACAGGCTGGCCTTGAACCTCATCTATTTTACTTCAGTGATCCATGTTTTTTCTTCTTTGTGGGTTAAAATTTTTTCAATAGGTTCAACGCCTGTAGCTTCAGAGGCTAAGGCGCCAGCCACATACACCAGAGGTGGTGGGTTCGAATCCAGCCCGGGCCTGCCAAACAACGACAACTACAACCAAAAATTAGCTGGGCATTGTGGCGGGTGCCTGTCATCCCAGCTACTTGGGAGGCTGAGGCAAAAGAATTGCTTAAGCTGAGGAGGTTGCCGTGAGCCGTGACACCATGGCACTCTACCCAGGGTGACAGTTTGAGGCTCTGTCTCAAAAAAAAAAAAATTTTTTTTCAATAGATTTAGGCAGTACAAATTGTTTTTGTTACATGGATGAGTTATATAATGGTGAAAGCTGGACTTTTAGTGTACTCAATAGGCAATTCAATGATTCATATTTTACCAGAGCAAGGAAGACTGTTTTAAACTACTTGACTGTAACATAAATTAATGCATGATTATTTTACATTCTAAGATATAAGATTTTATACATATGTATAAAATAAGAAAATAAAGTCAATATAGGTATAAAAATGAGTTCTGGCTAAGTAACATTGTTATGGTTAATACTAGTGTTATGCAAACAAGAATGAATTATGCAATAATGAAATAGTGTATGACTCACAGTTTATTTCCAACTTAAGTCACTCATGATTTTACAATTAAATTATCCTTATGCTTTAAATTCAGAGATTTCTATTCTAAGATTCCCTATTTTAATACTCTAGAGATATTAATGTCATTAAATGTTTTAATCTTTTATAACCAAATGGACAAGAGGGTGGACTCTAGCTCCGGACTTGACTAGCTCCCCAATCATTAACTGTGTGACCCTGAGAAAGGGTCCTATTCCCTCTCTAGATTTTCTCATATGTAAAACAGGCATAGTAAAACTCCCTATCCCTGGTGGTTGTATTATATGAGTTAATAACTGTAAAACTCCTTACAGTACCTAGCACATTGTAAGACTATGTAAGATCAGTAGGGAAGTTCAAAAGAACTAAAAACATTTTATCTACATTACTGAAAAATTAATGAGAAAAAAGCCAGCACTTTGCCCTTCTTGTAAACTCACAGTCCCCAGCTCCAAGAGTTAAGTGTTCATTCGTTCAATCATTGGAGGGCCTACCATGTACTAAAAATCACCATGAATCAGATATCCCAGTCCTCAAAGGGCTTACAGTTGGATTAGAAATCAAAACTTTCTTTATTCTTTTTTTTTTTTTGGCTGGGGCCAGGTTTAAACCCACCACCTCCAGCATATGGGGCCAGCGCCCGACCCCTTTGAGCCACAGGTGCTGCCCTCTTTTCATTTTTTTTTTGAGACAGGGTCTTGCTCTGTCACCCAGGTAGAGTGCAGTGGTGTCATCATTGTTCACTGAAACCTCAAATTCCTGAGTTCAAGCAATCCTTCTGCCTCAGTCTCCCAAGTAACTGGAACTACAGAAGCATGTCAGCATGCTAATTTTTCTATTTTTTGTAGAGCCGAGGGCTCACTCTTGCTCAGGATGGTCTCTAACTCCTGACCTCAAGAGATCCTCTGGCTTTGGCCTCCCAAACTGCTAAGAAGATTAGCAGGCTTGAGGTTGAGCCAGTACACCTGACTTAACCAACTTTTTACAGATAAGACAACTGAGGTCCACAAAGTGCCTTGCTCAAGGTCACACAGCTAAATAGCACCAGTGGTGGGTCTAGAAGCTAGCTAGGTCTTCACACAACTCTCAGTTCTGGACTCTTTCCCCTAGGCAGTGTTCAGCCGCGTTTGAGTGCCATATCTCACCTTCTATTTGAAAGACTCCACCCAGCTTTCTTGACCTTTCCTTCTTTGCACCCTCCACTACCCACCTCCCTAACTTGAAGCCGAGATTTAAGGAAAAATGGTGAACCCTTTAGATAAAGTCCCCTGCTGGGCGTTTTGAACCATCCTCTGCAAGAAAAGGAAAGATTATTATTATTATTATTATTATTATTTTGAAAAGGAAAGATTATCATTTCATCCCTGCGTTAACTCTTCCTGTGCCGTGCGAGAGAAGTTGAGGACTTCTTTGAAAAAAAGACGGAGTGGCCTCACTCCGACCGAAAAGTGGAGTTCCCGCCCCATGGGCAGCCGCAAACACAGACGCTAAGCCACCTGTCACAGGGCCGTGGGTGGGGGCCGGGGACATGAGGACCGCGGAACCTGAGGGTGAGCGCTGTTGAGCGCACGCTCAGAGCAGACAGCTCGCAGGAGGCAGGATGGTCTCACGACCCTAGGAGCTGACAGCCAGAGGGAGGGAAAGGAGGTCACGGAAGCGAAGCAGAGCAACCGGAGGTGGAGGATCCCGGAGGTGACAGCAAGGAGAGTACGCAAGGGCGAGGGGCTGCTGAAGCGGGCCCGGAGACTTCTGCACTGACGTGGAGTGGGCGGGAGAGGAACGGAGGACTGCGCGGTGACGCTAGGGACTGGACCGGCCGGAGCGGGGGTGTCATGTCCCGCGAGCGGCCCCCCCGTACCGATATCCCTCGTAACCTGAGCTTTATTGCTGCGCTGACTGAGCGCTCCTACTACCGCAGCCAGCGGCCCAGCCTCGAGGAAGAGCAGGAGGAGGAGCCAGGAGAGAGTGGGACGCGGCCCGGTGCCCGATCCCGTGCTCACGCTCCGAGTCGGGGTCGCCGGGCTCGCTCTGCGCCCGCTGGAGGCGGCGGGATCCGGGCGCCCCGTAGCCGTAGCCCGGACACTCGCAAGAAAGTGCGTTTCGCCGACGCACTGGGGCTGGAGCTGGCTGCCGTGCGCCGCTTCCGCCCCGGAGACCTGCCCCGAGTCCCCCGCCACGTGCAGGTCCAACTCCAGAGGGACGCCCTCCGCCACTTCGCGCCGTGCCAGCCCCGCGCCCGCAGTCTCCAGGTAGGCGGCGGTGGCACGCCCCCTCCTCTGGGCCTCTCTCAGCCGGCCGCGGCGGGCATGTGGGAGTGTATCAGTCAAGAAACACCCATTACCATCCCTAGTCAGTTTGCTCGCGCTCATCCGCTCTGGGGCCCCCATTGGCCTGGGGCTTTGGGCCACCCCTCAAGCTGAGCCACTGTCCTGACGCTAGGGTCGGCCTCTGATTGGTCCATGCCTCACTCTACCCCCGCCCCCTGTCTCTCTCCTTTTCGCCCTGGCTCCCTTCTCCCGGTTCCTTCTTTCCTCCAGGAGGCGCGCGCCGCTTTGGAGCCGGCCAGTGAGCCGGGTTTCGCCGCCCGCTTGCAAGCGCAGCGAATCTGCCTGGAACGCGCCGAGGCAGGCCCGCTGGGCGTGGCCGGGAGCGCGCGCGTGCTGGACCTGGCCTACGAGAAGCGTGTGAGCGTGCGCTGGAGCGCCGACGGCTGGCGGAGCCAGCGCGAGGCCCCCGCCGCCTACGCCGGCCCGGCCTCGCCTCCGCCGCGCGCCGACCGCTTCGCCTTTCGCCTTCCTGCGCCCCCCATTGGGGGTGCCTTGCTCTTCGCCTTGCGCTACCGCGTGACCGGTCGCGAGTTCTGGGACAACAACGGTGGCCGCGACTATGCTCTACGTGGGCCCGAGCACCCGGGCAGTGGCGGAGTCCCGGAGCCCCAGGGCTGGATCCACTTTATCTGAGACAAGGCGCCTTCAGCCCACAGCGGAAAAAAACAAAGGCACCCGGGGGCGAGGGGAACCTGATGTGGTGGGGAGGAATGGGAGAAACCAAGATTGGCTGGAAATCGTCCGAGTCAAGTCGGGGAGGGCGAGGAGAGTGAGGGACATCAGAGGGGCCCAGGGGCTAGGCGGAATCAACGAAGGTCGGGGACTTGGAGGTGAGAAACGCTGGTTGGATGTGAGTGAAAGGAACCCCAAGGCACAGGAGAAAGGAGACCCAAAAGGGCGCTGCAGAGGTTAGAAAAAAGTAGAATGTGGAGGATGGTGGCGTTCTCTGAGTAGGACCATCATGTCTAGGCAGTGAAAGGCTAAAAAATATTTTGGGGATAGAAGTGTTAGATAAAACAGCCCACCCCAGTTGAAGTCATTTAGATTGCTAGCTCATTCCCTTTCTTACCTGCCTTTGCCACCTAAGGCCCCCCAGTCCTACCCGTCCTAGCTTTAATTCAGCCATATTGCCTTGCATAATCCCAGGAGCTTGGCCATTGACCCTGGTTCTTGTCACCCCTGGCAGTTCCAGCTTCAGGCCTTCAGAACTCCAGCCTCCAGGCATCCTTAGGGATTAAAATGGAGGCTAAAGCAACTCCAGGGTTGTCCTTGTAGCCAAATAATGAGGTGCACTCAGAAAAAAGCCAGCCTTACCTTCTGGGGTGCCTTCTGATAACCTCTAAGCACTTTATGGACTGTGTCAAAGGATGGTTAATGACGAGAATCACTATTCCAATTTTTTTTCTGCCTCAGAAGAAAAATAAGTTACTAACTAGATGTGAAATTTGAGCAAACATACCCAGTTTATGCCCCAGTTTTTTTCCTTGAAATACAGGATTTGGTTTAGATGATCTCTTAAAGGCTCTATCTTGTTTGACATTTATGACTGTGGGTGGCAGAGTGTAGATTAGAAGCTGCACTAGTGCGTCAGTTCAGAATTCACAGCCCCCTGAGTGTCAGCTTAGGGCTGAGGATATGTCCTCTAGTTTTTGGTACAGATGTTTCACAATTCAGCAAGCATCCCATAAGAGCAGCCCAAAGCCCCAGGGTATTCCACAGCCTCTTTTTTGCTCTTGACCCCTCAGACTTCTAGCCTCTGTTCTCTGAAACAGCTTTGGGAAAGAGCATATTTGTTGGGGAAAAAGATGTGTGAGAACTCCAAGATGAAAGGAAACAATGTTGAGGGTTCTCTTGAGGATAAAAGACTATGGTATAAGGCAGTGGTCCCCAACCTTTTTGGCACCAAGGACCAGTTTTATGGAAGACAATTTTTCCATGGACCTGGGGTGAGGGGGATGGTTTCGGGACAATTCAAGCCATTACATCTCCACCTCAGAACATCTATTATTAGAGCCCCGTAAAGCAGGTTCATGCTCCTATGGGAATCAAATGCCACTTATCTGACAGGAGGCAGAGCTTTGGTGGTGATTCAAGTGATGGGGGATAGCTGTAGAGATGCTTTGCTTGCTTGCTCTTCCACAGTTTACCTTGTGCTATGCAGCCTGGTTCCTAATCAATTCTGGTCTACTGCCCAGGGGTTGGGAACCACAATTGTAAGGAATAGAAAATATTTCAAATCAAGAATCAAAGCAACTTGATTATTAAGTGCACCAGAAGATGGTAGTTGGTGCCTCAGTGCTGTGCCCTAAGCAAGTGAAAGTGAAAGCTGCATTCCACATCCATGTCTTATGTCTCCTCCTGGTTAACCGTAACATGGGAATCATTCCTTTGCTGGCTGCTTGCTTCTCCTTTTCTCACCCTACTCTGAGATGAGGCACCTTTCTCTTCTCTTTCTTGTTCTCATCACTTTTTCCTTTTAATACGTAGGGTATTTACCTTCGTTTTTGTCTACTTCCATTTTCCTCCCTCTTCATCCTTGTTCTCTGGTATTTCTTTTCCCTCCAGAAGGAGTGGAGAACCCACTTCCTTTTCTCCAAGACCGTGGTTGATCCACTTTCCTCCCTCAGGCTCCTTCTTGACAATCTGCTAGAAGGGAAAAGAAGGGAAAGAAGCAGTTCCTGATGCTACAGATGTTACAAGGAACACCGAGGTAATCAACTCCCAAGCCCATTTCTGTTATTAATTTCTCAAAGAAAAATTTCTGGATCCCCCTCTTCCTTAACCAAGTCAAGGGGGTGGGGCATGCACATGTTCCCCACTTACACTCAGATCAAAGCACGGGCTGTTACCATGCTCCTAGTGTCTACAGCCTTAATCCTTTGAAGACTGGAAGGAGTGGAATCCCTAGGTCATTCCTCAAACAAATGCCCATTTAAACATCTTCCTTATCTTGTGAAGAAAGCAGAATTTCATGCATCTTATGGATCACCTTCAGGTCAAAGTTCCAGCAAAGTGAAGAGAGAAACTGTACTGGAAGCCATGGAGCAATGCACTGTTTACTCATCAATTAGGAGCCCAGGGGAGGATAATATGAAGGGAGACTGGGTCGATACTCAGTGGGTAATCTCTTGCCTAATGTGTATGTATTACTGTCCTGTCATATTAACAGTAGTGATAACTCAGATTTACTTAACATTTAACTGCTAAAATCTGTTTGGCATGCATGCACAAGACAGCCCTTAGTTGAACATTGTCATTATCTCTGTTTTAGAGATAAGGAAACAGGCTCAGAGAAGCTCACTTATTTGCTCAAGATCACATAGCTAGTAAATGGCAGGACTAGAATTAGGAACCCAGGACATCTCCAGAGCCCCTGTGCATAACCATGATGTTATATTGTCTCCCTTTAAACCTTGCTATATATCATCTCTCATTAGGAAAGGAGCACAGTTTCCGACTGATCTGCTTTCCCATCCTCCCAGTCCTCCATACTGGCTTGGAGAAAGCAAGGGGCCCCAGGTTTCATCTGTTCCTTGCAGGAGCTTGCCACTTTCCTGTGCCGGTATCCCAGCTCTGTAGGATCAACAAAGGACGTGCTTGGGAACTTGGGAACCTGTTAAAATTCTAGCCTTTGTATTCATTGGGATTCTCTCCTAGCCCTAGCCAACCCTCTTTGCCTGTTTTCTGCCACTTTCCTCCCCCTTCCTGCACTGGCATTGAACAGGAAAGTCCTGTAATGTTTCATTGGAAGGGTTCCCAACTAAGACAACTATTGGATGGTCTGTGCTTGGGCTGTCTCTCAGAACCCTGGTATTACTGACAGGGTAAATGCAAACTCTGATACGGGGCAGAGAACTAAGGATAATCCTGTTCCCTAAGCTCTTTCTGTTTCACCCATATCCCCATTCTTAGCTTTGTAGAACAACATCTGAGTCTTCTGGTTCTTGCCATTTGGAGCTGCCCCAGGGCTTGGGTTTAACTCATTGTTTCTCCCTCAGCCTGGGCTGAGCCACCTTCTTGCACACACAAATACTGGGTTCCTCCCTCTTTGAACCTGGGCGTATGCAACTAGCAATGCCACCAATGCCATTTGTATAATAGGGAATAAACTAGTCATTTTTTAATGGCTTCTGTGTGCCTGGTCCTTTTGAGATTCTCAGAAGGGATTCTTTGCCCTGATGGGTTTTGATGTCCACTCCTTTCCCATGACATGAGCGCTGAGATTATCCCTAGCCTGTGACTTTTCTTCACCTTGGGCTGAGCTGGTACAGCACTACCACAAACCCCACCATCTGCAAATCAACCAAAATTAGGTATTATGCCCTTTCTTCCCTACATTGTTCTTTCCAAAACTTCCAACCATATATATATATTTTTTGAGACAGAGTCTAACTTTGTTGCCCTCCATAGAGTGCCATGGCATCATATCTCACAGCAACCTCAAACTCTTGGGCTCAAGCAATTCTTTTGCCTCATCCTCCCAAGTAGCTGTAACTACAGGCACCTAGCACAATACCCAGCTATTTTTATTTTTGGAGACAGGGTCTTGCTCTTGGTCAGGCTGATCTTGAATTCCTAAGCTAGGCAGGAAATCCACCCACCTCAGCCTCCCAGAGTACTGGGATTACAGGCATGAGCCACGGTGCCTGACCCAACCATATTTCTTGTAGTATCATTTAGCAGAGTACACCTAAACAAATGCAATCACTGGTTTCTCCAGGCTAATCTGACAGAGGAAACACTAGCAGTTTGGCAGAATCTTTAGGGGGTCCTATTATTTGATATGCATTTTGGTGGAAATTTTCCTCTAAAGACTGATGACTGAACAGGAGCAATTTGGGGTATATCATAACCATGGACAAGTACCACAAGAGCAAACCCTGCCATGGTTATGGGCTTGGGTCCCTGAGGCAACCGAACAGAAACACTATTGCCCTTTCCTGTCTTCCAGACTTTGGATGTCTTCCTAAACTTAACCTGTCCCATAGCTTTCCTTCCTTCTGCTCTTCTGTTTTTCTTTATATGCATAGCTCATACTTGCTCTTTGTTATAAACCTTAACTCTTCAGTTTTGCAATCTAATTCCCACATCCCTTTTTTTTGGGGGGGGGGAACAGTCTCACTTTGTCACCCTTGGTAGAGTGTTGTGGCATCATATCTCACAGCAACCTCCAACTCTTGGGCTCAAGTGATTCTCTTGCCTCAGCCTCCCAAGTAGGATTACAGGCACCCACCAAAACACCCAGCTATTTTTAGAGATGGGGGTCTTGCTTTTGCTCTGACTGGTCTCAAACCTGTGAGCTCAGGGCAATCCACCTGCCTCAGTCTCCCAGAGTGCTAGGATTACAGGCATGCGCCACCATGCTCAGCATCACATCTCTTTACTTCTAACTCATCTGCAATTCACAAGTCATAGACTCAGAGACCTGAAAAAGCTTGTGTTTAGAGATCATTGAGTATAGGCTCCTCTACAGATGAGGACACAGGTCCAGAGACAGAAGTGGCTCCAGCAGAGTCAGAGAATTTGTGCAGCTCAAGGAGCTTAAATCTAGGCCTCTTGGCCATACCCCAGTCCCAGGCTAAGAAACAGGTCTCTATACAGACCCATGATTTTTCATAGCAAAGGATAACCTCAGAAATGTTTTATTTTCTGCTACTATTTTCTGTCAATTCCTTTCCCCATTCAGGGATAAAGAGAAACAAAAGGGCCTACTGGTTTTCTGTGTGTCCCTAGCCTTGGCACTTCTTTTGTTGATGTTGCTAAAGAGCAGTGACATTGCTAAAAAAGACCAAATGATCTACCCATTGAATAACTAACGTGGGGAAGAAATGAAACTTTCTTATTTGAATCCCCCCAAACTGCTGTTCTCACTAGGTCCTCCCAGAGCCTCCCCAGTTCCTTTATAGTACAGCCTGGTCCACTGGCCCCCAAATCCACTAGTACTGTGCCTCACTAAAGCTTCTTCACGCAACCACCTTCCTTTGTGTATATGAAACCTCATATGAATTAAAGTTGAAATACAAAAAGAAAGTACGTGATTAAGATATTCAGAAATATTCTTTGTTTTGGGCTGAGGGTGACAAGAGATCCAAAGATAAGATTTCTTCCTTGATCCCTGTTCCCCCATTTCATGGTCATCTTATTTCTTAAAAATCCCAGTCTCTTTCTGCTGGAGTTCTTGTTATACAAAAGTTGGTTAGGAAGACAATATGGAGGAATTAGGCAGCCTGTTATAAGACACTTCAGCAAGCTCTTATCACTATTTGGGGGTAGTAGGAAAGTGACCAGGACCCAGTCTTAGTTGCCTGGCACCCAGCATCAACTGTTCATGCAGTTAAAGTGACCATCTTGGGGAAAGCTCTGTGTTTCCCCTTGGGTGGGGGACTCCTTCCTTAAGGAGACCATCTGAGTTACATTCTACTCCTTAAAGCACTGGAGAAAAAAGGAAATACTTTTCCTTATCAAGGGAAGGTCAAGAAATATGGAGAGGAAAAACAAAGACTTTATGTAATCCAGAGTGGAGTGATAGAAATAGATAATAAAGGGAGGGGGTCCTTGAAAAAGATTAAGTTCTAACAGGATTGCCTTCCACATCATCTAAATAATGAAAAAGCTAATTACCAGTAAAATATTGAGAATATTTCTTAAGGGGGTTTGGCATGAGGAATGAGGAGGCTTGACACAGACTCTGTGCAAGGGGACTGAGGAGGTCTCAGAGGAGCTCAGGTCCATGTTTATTATAAAGCAGGGAAAAGTAGTTAAAAGTTACTTATCAGACATCACTAAAAAAGGGGGTGGAAAATGTCATACAGAATGTCTCAAACTTGTTTTTGCAAAACCGCAAGACCTGCCTCCAGCATCAAGAGACCTTGGGAATCTAGAGAATCTATCATAACCAATAGGCTGGTATTGCCACACCTCACATGCACATTCTCTCTTGGAGGCCGGTTTTCTGACCAGTACATAATACAACTCACATGCCATTCTAGTGACTCTGGGTCTCTAAAGCAGAAAGTGAGCTGCAATAATGGTCAGGGCCCCATTTTTCCTACACTTTTTTTTTTTTTTTTTTTTGAGACAGTCTCACTGTCGCTCTTGGTAGAGTAGTATGGTGTCACAGCTCACAGCAACCTCAAACTCTTGGGCTGAAGCAATTCTCTCACCTCTACAGGTGCCCGCCACAATGCCCAGCTATTTTTTTGTTGCAGTTGTCATTTAGCTGGCCTGAGCCAGGTTCAAACCCGCCAGTCTGGGTGTATGTGGCTGGGGCCCTACCCACTGAGCTACGAGTGCTGCCCCACATTCTTTTTTTTTTTTTTTTTTTGAGACAGCGTCTCACTTTGTCACCCTTGGTAGAGTGCTGCACTTAGCTCATAGCAACCTCAAACTCTTGGGCTCAAGCAATTCTCTTTGCCTGAACCTCCCAAGTAGCTGGAACTACAGCTGCCCACTACAATGCCTGGCTATTTTTAGAGATGGGGTCTCGCTCTTGCTCAGGCTGGTCTCAAACTCCTGAGCTCAGGCCATCCACCCTCCTCAGCCTCCCAGAGTGCTAGGATTATAGGCATGAGCCACGGGGCCCAGCCTCCTACACATTCTTAATAAGGAAGCACTAGACTGAGAATAATGAGATGCCTGCTTGTTACATACATCATAATGGCCAAGTTATGATGTCACCACAGAGCACTTCACTCTTCTATGTGCTGTGAGTGAAGCCAGATGTGTTGAAGGATAGAGCCAGCATGAGGAGCATAAGGAGAGGTAAGTGAGCATTTCCAAGGGTTATCTCTATGGCTTATTGCCTAGGTTCTCTGTGGCCCCTAGCTTCTTTGAAGACCTCTCACATCTTGATGGTAGGTTTGTCTGAAATCTTTCTTACACACACAAACACCTTCTATGCAGCTTTTGCCATCACAATGTATCCCACATCTGCAATATGTGCAGCTCTGATTAATCAGCCCTCCAGTTCAGGTATTGCTTAGGAGACCAGGCGCAGAATGCTGGAGTATGGTTTCCCTGAATGGCACAGAAACTTAACCACATTCATCTGGTTGGTCCCAGGTAGATCCAGGTTTGTGGGGCCTAGATCTCTTTTTAAGAAAAGTACAGTAGGCCAGGCATAGTGGCTCACAAGTGTAATCCTAGCACTCTGGGAAACTGAGGTGGGAGGACCTCTTGAGCTCAGGAGTTTGAGACCAGCCTGAGCAAGAGCAAGACCTCATTGCTACCAAAAATAGAAAAAATTAGCCAGGCAGGCTCGGCACCCATAGCTCAGTGGTTAAGGCACCAGTCACATACACTGGGGTTGCGGGTTTGAAGCCTGCCCCAGACCTGCTAAACAACAATGACAACTACAACAAAAAAATAGCTGGGTGTTGTGGCGGGTGCCTGTAGTCCCAGCTACCTGGGAGGCTGAGGCAAGAGAATCACTTGATCCCAAGATATTGAGGTTGCTGTGAGCTGTAACGCCATGGCACTCTACCTAGCCCAACAGCTTGTGACTCTGTCTCAAAAAAAAAAAAAAAAAAAATAGCCAGGCATTGTGGTGGACACCTGTAGTCCCAGCTACTTGGGAGGCTGAGGCAGGAGGATTGCTTGAATTTAAGAGTTTGAAGTTGCTGTGAGGCAGGCTGATGCCATGGCACTCTAGCCTGGGCAACAAAGTAAGACTGTTGTCTCCAAAAAAAAAAAAAGAAAGAAGAAAAGATAAGAAAAGACAGTACAACCTCCGTAGTTGACCACCTCACTTATTGACCACCTCCTGAAGTTGACCTAATTTTTATAGACCCAACATGCATCACATTTATTCAATGAAAGTTCCTTATGTTGACCACTCTGTATGTTGATCAGTTTGTTACAGTCCATTGGATGGTCAACTTACAGAGGTACTGCTGTAAATACAGAATCAGGTACAAAAGTGAATTTATGTTTTAGAATGAGAAGAGGTATCAACAAGTTACAATTTTTTTAAAGCTGTTAAAAAGTTATCTACCTAACCTATCTTCTCTTCACTACAATATTTTTGGCTGCATGCTCTCTGATAGCTTTTTCAAAGAATTTTTTTTTTTTTTTTTTGAAACAAAGTCTAACTCTGTTGCCCTGGGTAGAGTACCATGGCATCATCTTAGCTCACAGCAACTTCAAACTCCTGGGCTCAAGCAATCCTCCTGTTTCAACTTCCCAAGTAGCTGAGACTCCAAGCACCTGCCTGTCACAATGCCTGGCTAGTTTTTTCTATTTTTAGTAAAGATGGGTCTCACTCTTGCTTAGGCTGGTCTCTAACCCTTGAGCTCAGGCAAACCACCTGCCTTGGTCTTCTGTACCAAGCCAAAAATTCTTGATAATTTGGAAAAATTTCACCTTCACACCTTATCACACCACACACATTTTTAGGATTTTTGTCAAACTTGGAAAAACCTCTATCAAATTTCTTTCATTTGTGTGGTTTAAGATTATGGAGTGTTTCAAATTGCAATGATTAATGTCATAAGCACTTTTTAATTTTAATTTTATCTTTTATTTCAGATTAATATGAGGGTACATACAATTAGGTTACATTGTTTGCATCTATAAGGTAAAGTCTGAGTTGTAGTTATGTGTTATAAGCACTTTGAGTTGGTGACATCAGTATTATTCCTGAAACTATATATAAGGGCTGTCCAGGAAGTATCTCTCCATGTACTATGAAAAATAGAGACATAACATGGCGGGGTACTTTCTGGACAGCCCTCGTACATTAGTTTGAAAGGGCTGTCACAACAAGATGACACAGATTTAGTGACTGGAACAACAGAAATTTGATTTCTCAGATCTGGAAGCTGGAAGTTCAAGATCAAAGTTTTAAGGAAGTCGCTTTCATTCTGAGTTCCTTCTCCTTGGCTTGTAGATAGCGATCTCCCTATGCCTTCACATAGTTTTTCCTCTGGGCACACACATCTGTGTCTAAATTTCCTCTTGTAAGGAAATGGGTATTAGAACCCACCCTAAAAACCCCATTTTAACGTATTACTTCTTCAAATAACTTATCTCCAAATGCAGTTACATTCTAAAATGTACTGGTGGTTAAGACTTTATTTATTTATTTAAGACAGAGTCTCAAGCTATTGCCCTGGGTACAGTGCCGTGGCATCATAGCTCACAGCAACCTCTTGGGCTCAAGTGATCCTCTTGCCTCAGTTTTTCTATTTTTAGTAGAGATGGGGTCTTGCTTTTTGCTCAGGCTGGTCTCAAACTCATGAGCTCAAGCAATCCACCTGTCTTGGCCTCCCAGAGTGCTAGGATTACAGGCTTGATCCACTGCACCCAGTCAAGACTTTAATATTACATTTTGGGAGGATGGAGGGGGCATAGTTCAGTCTATAACACCATACCTACAAGGGGATAATTTATTCACAGAAGTAACTGCAAACCACATAAGTATACTTTCTAAATCCACACTAAATGTATCCCTAACTCCGTTTCCTTAGCCCATCCCCAAATGTCCATGGCCTTTCCTCTGCTACCTGACAAAAGGAGAAATGTGATGGAGAAGTCAGAAAGAAGAGACATTGACTTAATCAATTATAGTTTAAATATATTGTTTCAAATTTTATAAAAACCTATGGTCATGTTAATACACTGTTGGGCTTCTCCACTGCCTTGGAAGGGGTCTTTGCAAGGAAGAGCACTAGAACTTCAGATTCCTTAGCTATAGAGTAAATGTGCCTTGATCAGCCCTGCTAATTCTGTCATGCAAGGGGAAAGTTTTCACCAAAAATGCAGCATTGACATGTCTACATTGAGTATGACATGAGCCTTCATTCTTCAGCACTAGTTCCTTGAAGAGCTAGGAGGGTTATTGTCTTACTAAAGGTGGGACCCTCCCTTATACTGTCAGCCTGGACCTCTCTCCCTCTCCTGCACTTTCCTCCCCTGTCCATTCTATCTTCTAACGCTACAGAGGGAAACACATGAGGAAAGAGGAGTCTACAGCCTGCACTCCAGAACTGAGCCAGGAGAGTTTCTTCTCCTTTTCTTGGATTCCTCCACTTCCTAAATCTGTCTTCAATTCTGCCCCAACTCCTGACTCTCGGGAATGTCTGAGTCAAGAAAGGTGACTAAGTTGTCTATCTTTTGTAATTCCAAGCCCAGGGTCAGGGATGCCCAGAATGACTCACTTAACCCTCCAGGATCAGGTACTTCATTCCCACAGACAGTTCTTGCCTGGGTTTCTAAGCAAACAAGCACAAATTCTTTCCAGTCAATCCAGTCTCATTAATTATTTGGATTATGAGGGAATGACCTTTCCACGGTCATTTGGCTCCTAGTAGAAATGGGATCTTGCTTTTTGAGGGCCCCTGCTGCCTAAAACATTTCACTTTTCCCCTCATTACATGCCAACCAACGGGGCATTGTAATAGTCATGATTTTGGAGAAGATCTATGTATACTACCAGCTTTGGCTCAAATTCTGAAGGATCAAAAGTTTCTAACTTTAAAGCTGAGTATGTAAGTCTTTCCATTGTTTACCCCTATGATATTTTTACCAAATACTAGTTTCAAGGATGTGAGACTGGCTCTTAGGAATTGAGATTGTTACTTAATGTAATGAGGGATAGAGGGAAAATTTGAGGGGGAAATATAAGCCCAGCAACGAAAATAGGGCTCAGCACTGGAATAGAAATATTTAAGATGTTTGGTAACCTTGAAAGAAGAATACAAAGTAGGAATTATGATGGTTGCTTTTTTATGAGGGGGAGGGATGAGTTCTGAATACAGGGTAAAATCTAAAATTGTTTTATATACTATTGTAGGTGTATAAGCTTTTGCGTGATCTAAACAGGCAACAGGAGACATTTTCAAGGACCAAAATGAGAATGGAAGAGTCACTTCAAAAAGTATTGTGGGCCCGGTGCGGTGGCTCACGCCTGTAATCCTAGCACTCTGGGAGGCTGAGGCAGGCGGATTGCCTGAGTTTAGTGGTTCAAGATCAGCCTGAGCAAGAGCAAGACCCTCTCTCTAAAAACAACCGGGCGGGTGCCTATAGTCCCAGCTACTTGGGAGGCTGAGGCAAGAGAATTGCTTGAGCCCAAGAGTTTGAGGTTGCTGTGAGGTATGACAATAGGGCACTCTACTGAGGGTGACAAAACAAGACTCTGTTTAAAAAAAAAAAAAAAGTATTGTGCTCAAGTTTTATTTAGTCAGAAGATAAAGAATACTAAATATACAAGTTTTGGCCCAGACCTTCACACTGTGTTGGATACTGCTTTGTTGGAAAGCACTTTACTGTCATCCCTTTTCTTTTCTTTTTCTTTCTTTTCTTTCTTTTAGACAAGAGTCTCAAGCTGTCGCCTGGGTAGAGTACCGTAGCGTCATAGCTCACAGCAACTTTCAACTCGGGCTCAAGCGGCCCTCTTGCCTCAGGTTTTCTATTTTTAGTAGAGACAGGGGTCTCAATTTTGCCCAGGATGGTCTCAAACTTGTTAGCTAAAGTAATCCACCTGCCTCGGCCTCCCAGAGTGTTAGGATTACCTCGTGAGCCACCGAGCCCCTTCCCTTTTCTTTTAAAGGAAAAACTTTTTTTTTTTTTTTTTGCGACAGGGGATTGGTATGTCGCCCAGGCTGGCCTCGAATTCCTGAGCTCAAGCGATCTTCCTCCCCACACCCCCGCAGACTTCATCCCTTTCTTGACAGCGATTAGGCAGAGCTCCAGGTCCTTTTTACTAGGGTAGGGAGGGGAGTCTGAGGGTCTAGTAGGTCCCAAAGAGATCCAGGTTCAGCACTTTCGTCCATGGGAACGTCTGGTACCACTTTGACCCGGAAAGCGGCCAAAGGCGCCGGGCTCCTAAGATCCTCGCTTTTCCGGGTGGCAAGACATCTGAGCCATCTCGAGAACCAGTTCCCGGTTGCTATAGTTTAGGCGCATGTTACAGCTGACGCTGCTGGTTGCGATTGGGCTCTCGCTCGGGAAGGCGCAGTGCGTGTGTTAGGCTGGCCAGTGGACCCTGAAAAGGTCTTCCTGGAGGGCTTCCTTCAGGAGGAAACAAGGAGTTGTTGGCGGTCCAGACAGTTCGGCAAAGTGCTCTGTTTCTCCCTGGGAAATTTCGGAAGCAACATAGCCTGGAGTACTCCAAAGGTCGGGTGCCAATAGGTTGAGGGTAGGAGGCGGTACCATTCGCCGCAACTTAGCCCCGGGGGAACATCTTCCCTGCCCCACGCATCCAATAGACGACCCCAGCTAAGGCCTACGCAGCCAATAGTCGACTTCAGCCAAGACTCATGCAGCCAATGGCTGGTCCAATGCGTTTCCCCGGTGCCAACCTGCCTGCGCCCACCAATCAGGATTCGGGCCACCTCGGCACCTCCCCTGGTCGCCCGCCCCGCCTCCAACTTGCTCGCGCAGGGCTGGGCTAGGCGGGAGCTCTTTCGGGGGTGGGGAGGGGCGGTTCGGGTCTCCGCCGCGCGGGTGGGTTCGGAGGAGGCCGCACCCGGCAGCAACCCCAGTACCACCCGAAGGCCCTCTGCTCTCTTCCCCCTTTTCCCCTCGGCCCATGGTGCGAGGCTGGGAGCCGCCGCCGGGGCCAGACCGCGGTGAGTGATCCCCAGACGCTTGGACTTCCCCTCCCAGCCTGTGTACTACCTACGATCAACAGAACCCCCATCCCCGCTCAGAGGGGAGAATTCTGGGTTCGAAGTCACCTGGTTCTCTCTCCTTTCTCCTCTGGACTTTTAGGTTCCCTGTTGTAACTGGGGGGAGGGTTAGTGGCTTTGTAGGGAGGAGGAGGGGGAAGGTTGAGTTGGGGCCCCCTTGGCGAGGAAAGGATCGAGATTTCCTTAGCTCCTGGGGCTCATAGCCCCAAGTGCGGCAACTTTTTGTTCCCTGACCCAGTTTAGACCCATCTAGACTGCTTGTGAAATGGAGGATAGGAGAAACGTTTACTTCTCAGGCCTCGCCTCCCCTCCCCACACTTGATTACCTTCTGTCCACCTCAACACACCTACAGAACCTGGCTTTACTTCTGGGGACTACTGGCCGTTGGGAACGAAGGGTTTAAAAGAAACTGCCGTTTCTGACTCCCATACCCAGTCATACTCAGAAAACCAACCAGGAAATTGAGAACCTGAGTCCTCAGAGGTTCCTGGTGTTGCGTCCTAATCTGAGACTTCTAAACTACAAGAAGACTGAAGCTGAGACCTGTTTGGTATTGTGGGCCCAGATCGGGAAATCTTTTTATCATGTGAACCTCCTTCTCACCAAACATTTGAAGCCCTTTTATATTATATAATTAGGATAGGTAGGCAATAATTGAAAAAGCTAAATATTTAGGAATTTTAAAACTGCATACATATCTTAAATATTATATAATTAAAAGTACGTTCATTTTACCAATTTTTTGGTTTAGTGGTGAGACTTTTTTGTGTGTGTTAAGTCTGCTGATTTGGAGTTCCCAATTGCCTTTCTAATGTTAACTACCACAAGGGAGTCTCAAACCTGGCTGCACCTTGAGAACTTTTTAACAGGACTGGTGCCTGGGCCCTAGTCCAGACGAATTAAATAAGAGCAGGGAGGAGGGCAGCCTGCTTTTTAAGTTTCCCAGGTACGTAATTCTAGTGTGCAGTCTGAGATGGAAGCCACTCAGACACTTTGATCATCTGTGATTTCCAGTCTTAGCCTCTTTAAAGTGAAGAGAGAATTTAGACACTTTTGAGGTAATCTGGGTGCAAAATAACTTTTAAGATTTTTTTTAGTCCCACCCCTCAATCTTTTCTAGTTGTCTTCCCACTCCCAGCTCAACAATTTTGTACACTCTCCTTTGTAGTATGTCTCTCCAAAGTATTTGACTTAGTTTTCATAGGGACAATTTTTAATGCAGTAATTTTTCATAGGCGTATATAATGTTTAATTAATTATGTAGATACAGAAAAACCATGGGCACAAGCAGGTTTGGAGTCACACAAAACTGGTCCACAAACACAGAACAACTGAATGGAGTTGATGATTTTGGCAAACTACAGAGTAGCTTACAAACTTCTAATATCTAGTACACTGTGGATGTTGGTCATGTAATCCAGTGGGTCAGTTAAGCCAGGCTCCTGGCCCAGTTGAGCACCCCTCCCTTCCACTGTTTCCAACTAAGAACATGATTACCTTGTCCCATCTAGACTTATTTGAATTCTTTTTTTTTTTTTTTTTGCAGTTTTTGGCCAGGGCTGGCCGGGTTTGAACCCACCAGCTCTGGTATATGGGGCCAGCACTCTACTCCTTGAGCCACAGGCACTGCCCAGACTTATTTGAATTCTTGAGTCCTTTACCCACTCTTTCTGTTCATATTTAAGCTGTTAACCATTGCCTTTAGTAAGTTGGGAGGATATAAGACAGAGGTTCTTAACCTAGATTTTTGACAGTGAATTCCCTTAGTTTTTGTATAAGTGTAAATGTTTGTGTGTGTGAGGAGAGTGATAACTTTCTGAGGGTCTGTAACTTTTATCTGATTCTCAAAAAGTTCATGATCCAAAAAGTTGGGAAGCATCTAAGTTGAATATGACTCAAAGTCCTTAAGGCCCTTAAAACTGTATCAGCAAACATATCAGGGAGTAGTACTTCAGATCTTTAAAAATTTAAGGAATCTAGATGATCATATCTAGTCTCCCCACTTTGTCTCCTACTTTAACCATAAGCCTAAGTTTAAACCAAAAGTTCTAAAGTCCTTTTTTTCCTAACTGTGTAAACTCTAAAACTAGAAATGTAAGGCAGCCCATTCTTCTCTGCCATCCCCCCAGGGATATGAGAAAGGAGGGCATTATACAGACTATATTTTTATTAGTGACTTTAAGTAGCAGTAGGGCATATGTGTCCTATTTAATAAGGATACAAATTTACTAAGTATCAGATAAAATAGATTTTCATCACTACCACCAAAACCTCTGCTCTAGGACTCCTCCAGCTTTGATTCCCTTCTATTTCAACCTAATCCAAAATGGAGACACAAGAACACAAAACACTGTAGTGTCTTCATTATAGTTTTAATTTTTAATTTTTATTTTTTTTTGAGACAGAGCCTCAAGCTGTCACTCTGGGTAGAGTGCCATGGCATCACATCTCACAGCAACCTCCAACTCCTGGGCTCAAGCCATTCTCCTGCCTCCGCCTCCCAAGTAGCTGGGACTACAGGCACCTGCCACAACACCCGGCTATTTTTTGGTTGTGCCATCATTGTTGTTTGGTGTGCCTGGGCTGGATTTGAACCCGCCAGCTCAGGTGTATGTGGCTGAAGCCTTAGCTGCTTGAGCCACAGGCACTGAGCCTATAGTTTTAATATTGTTACAATTTTCATGAGCTGCTCTGGCTGTAAGTTTCCTCCAATTAAGTTCAAAGCCAGATTCTTCCAGGGAAGTACCAGTTACATAGCTGTGCCTTGATTTAAGCAACCATTCTGTTTCAGGAAGTCTACTATAACTTGTGTTTTGTGTAAGTGAAAAAATTGGATGTATACAGAACACCAAATATGATATTTGCAGTATTGCATGTTACACTGAAATATCAAGCTGATGATGAGAACCCGAAGGATATCAAACCATATGAATGAAAGCACTTTGCTTTCCTTGTAGGCTTATAGCTATGCCTGCCTTATATTCCCACCTGGCAGTCTTTATTCTCACATTGGACTGCTTTATTTCTTATGCTACATTTTTCTCATATGCAAAGTAGTTACTTTGTCTTTATACAACAGGACACAAATGAGGTTAAGTAGATATCAAGTGTTAACATCATAAAATGTTCTCCAGCTTGGATTTGGTGGTGGTCCTTGTGGACCACAGTGTCTAAATGGAGGTTTAGCACCTGGCGGTGCAAAGCAGTGCCTCACAGGCCACTCAGCTGTGCCTGGGATAAACCTGGAAGGAGAAAGATGGAGTAATCACATTGGAAATTCTGGTAGCAATCGAAAAAGATCCAAATGTGGGAAACATTTCTGTGAAAGCGATGGCTTTCATGTTTTTAAGGCAGCAAGATCCATTCTAAAATTGTATCCAAACCCCAAAATACAAAAAGTATAAAGTCATAGGTAGCCTGGTTTCTTCCACTACTAGCTATAATTAGGGCTCTGCAAAAGCAGGTTGAAAACAGTGACTTTAAAGGATTCATTCTTTGTCCTACTTCCCCCATTGTCTAGGAGGAACATTACCTTATATCAAACTCACTTCATAAACTAAAAAATAATTGCTGCTATTTATTGAGCCTTTACTTTGTTATAGGCATAATGTCAAGTGCATTTTTTCATTTAGTCAACTCGCTAGGTGGGTGCTTTTCTTTCTGCTAAGGCTTAGAGAAGTTAAATAACCTGCCCAAAGACTAGCCGCATTCTAGAAAGTGGTAGAATTGCAATTAATCTCTAATCTGTCTCACTTAGGAACTTCATCTCCAACAGCTGCTTTATGCCCTGCCTATGCATAATGCCTAGAATGTTGTAGGTGCTCGGTAAAAATATATAACTGTGTACATACACTCAGCACTGTCTCCATTTTTTACACATGAGGAAACTGAGGGTTCTAAAAGTTTAATTACTTTTCCCCCAAATCACATAGCTGATATATGGCAGAACTGGGATTCAAATTCGCAGGTTGGCCTTACTAGGTCTGGGCACCGTGGCTCATGCCTGTAATCCTAACACTATAGAAGGCCAAGGCAAATTGCTTGAGTTCAGGAGTTGGAGACCAGCTTGAGCAAGAGTGAGACCCTGTCTACTACAATTAGAAAAAATTAGCCAGGTTGTGGTGGGTGCCTGTAGTCCCAGCTACTTGGGAGGCTAAGGCAAGAAGATTGCTTGAACGCAGGAGTTTGAGGTTGGGTGAGCTATAATGCCACAGCACTCTGGCCTGAGCAACAGAGTGAGACACTATCTCAAAAAAAAAAATTCATATTTTTTTCTTTGTTAAGAATTCATATTTCTGCCCACCATGCCATGCTGCTTCCATTTACCCCCCCCCTTTTTTTTTTTTTTTTTGAGACAGAGTCTCACTTTGTCACCCTTGGTAGAGTGCTGTGATGTCACAGCTCACAGCAACCTCAAACTCTAGGGCTTAAGCGATTCTCTTGCCTCAGCCTCCCGAGTAGCTGGGACTACAGGCGCCCGCCACAACACCCAGCTATTTTTTGGTTGTAGTTGTCGTTGTTTGGCAGGCCCAGGCTGGTGCCCTAGCCACTGAGCTACAGGCACCGAGCCTTCCATTTACCCTTATAAGACATTGGTTTTAGAATCTGGATGGCTTTCAATTTGTTTGTTTTTTAAGAGACAGGGTCTCACTTTGTCACCATCAGTAGAGTGCTGTGGTGTCACCAGCTCACAGCAACCTCCAGTTTTGGGGCTTAGGCAATTCTCTTGCCTTAGCCTCCTGAGTAGCTAAGACTACAGCCACCCGCCATAATGCCCAGCTATTTTTTGTTGCAGTTTGGCCAGGGCCGGTTCGAACCCGCCATCCTTGGTATATGGGGCTGGTGCCCTACTCGCTGAACCACAGGCACCGCTTGGCTTTCAGTTTGTTAAAAGGGAATGGTGACATGTATTAAAATGCTTCTGAGGGCTGGGCACAATGGCTCACACCTGTAATCCCAGCGCTCTGGGGGGCTGAGGCCAGTGGATTCCCTAAGCTCACAAGTTTAAGACCAGCCTGAGCTAGAGCAAGACTCAATCTCTAAAAATAGCCAGGTGTTGTCGCGGGTGCCTCTAGTTGCAGCTACTCGGGAAGCTGAGGCAAGAGAATTGCTTGAGCCCAAGAGTCTGAAGTTGCTGTGAGCTATGATGCTGCAGCACTCTACTGGGGGGCGACAAAATGAGACTCTGTCTCCAAAATAAATAAATAAATAAATAAATAAATAATAAAATGCTTCTGAATTTTTATTTTTTAGAGGCAGGGTCTCACTCTGTCACCCGGGCTGGAGTGCAGGAACATGATCATAGCTCCCTGCAACCTCTACTCCTGATCTCGACTCTCACCTCAGTCTCCCATGTAGGTAGGACTGTAAGGGTGTACTACCATGCTTGGCTAATTTTTTTTTTTTTTTTTTTTTTGCAGTTGTTGGCCGGGGCTGGGTTTGAACCCACCACCTCTGGTATATGGGGCTGGCGCCCTACCCCTTTGAGCCACAGGTGCCACCCCCAGAGTCTCATTCTATCGCCCTCAGTAGAGTGCCATGGCATCACACAGCTCACAGCAACCTCCAACTCCTGGGCCTAGGCAATTCTCCTGCCTCAGCCTCCCGAGTAGCTAGGACTACAAGCACCTGCCACAACGCCTGGCTATTTTTTTGTTGCAGTTTGGCTGGGGCCAACTTTGAACCCGCCATCCTCGGTTTATGGGGCCGGCGCCTACTCACTGAGCCACAGGTGCCGTCCTGGGCTAATTTTTTTTTTTTTTTCTTTAATTTCTACAGAGATGAGGTCTCACTGTGTTGTCCAGGCTGGTCTCAAACTCCTGACCTCAAGTGATCCTTGCGGCCTTGGCCTCCCAAAATGTAAGGATTACAGGCATGAGCCACTGTGCCACTGTGCCCAGCCTGCTTCTGAATTTTTTAATCATATTGTAAAATTTCTGATAGTAAATTCCTCTAAATTTATGGATTTGAGATTTATTTTCTCAATTCATGTGGTATTTACGTATGTACATCCTATCCTATTCTTATCAGATTAGCAGTACTATTTATAAACACAAACAGGATTCCCCTGAGAATAAAAGGTGACAGATGTGACAGTTAAAGGGTTTCTAATGCCCACATAGGGAGCTGAATTAATATTGCTAAAGGAATATTCTAGAAATAACTTGAGTAAGTATTTCAGGAATGAAACACAGTTGGGGGAGGCACCCACACTCATAAACCTGTAGCAGCGGTGCTGCTGGGTAGCTTGCAGGAGCTGGTTATAATTTCTAATGAGCCCAGTCCACCTCGTCTGGAGGAAAAAGCTGTGCTGAAAAGATAAGAGCAGGGGGCCTTCCGTCCTATGTGGAGGGGGCTGTTCGTATCTGTGGGAGCTCTCTGGGTTCCCTGGAGAGAGGCTAGCTGTTGGAAAAGACAAAGGCTGGGGGAGGGGATAATCTTTGTTCCCAAGCCAACTTGGGGGAGGAAACATTCCCCTCTCCATTTTCACATGACTTAAACTCAGGGGGAGTGAACCTCATTTATCCCAGATCCCTGACCCATATCTCTCATCCTACTGAGAGATGGAAAAAATTAAGCTATCAGTTTGGGGCTTAAGGTTTAAATGTACTATTATTCCCTTCCCCTGAGCACACCACCACCAAGAAAAGAAAGAAAGGGGGCTGGGGGTTGCGTGCCAGACAGTGCTGTCCTACCTTTCAGTACTCATTGGTTGTGTTCCCAACCTTCTCTCCACATTCTAAAGGTAATCATAAATTATTAGAAGATAAAGAGTTAGTAACAAACTGGGCACAGTAATGTTACCATTATTTCTCTGCTGGGTCCTTGGTCTCGGAAAAATCAAAGAGTGAATTCATTGACCACAAGTAAGTGAAAAGGAAAGATTATAGATAAGAAGGGAGCAAAGCATCCAGCACAACGGAGAGATTCCTGAGCAGGTAGCGTTTTTTTTTGGCTCTCTGTCTAGGGGTTTATAGGCAATTTCTTTTCTTTCTTTCTTTCTTTCTTCTTTCTTTCTTTCTTTCCTCTTTCTTTCTTTCTTTCTTTCTTTCTTTCCTTTTCTTTCTTTCTTTCCCTCCTTTCTTTCTTTCTTTCTTTTCTTTCTTTTCTCTTTCAAGACAAGAGTCTCACTATGTCACCCTAGGTAGAGTACTGTGGCGTTATAGCTCATAGCAACCTCAAACTTTTGGGCTGTAGTGATTCTCTTGTCTCAGCCTCCCAAGTAGCTGGGACTACAGGTACCCGCCACAACACCCGGCTATTTTTTTGCTGTAGTTGTCGTTTGCCAGGCCTGGGTTGGATTCGAGCCTGCCCGCTCCAGTGTATATGGCTGGTGCCCTAGTCATTGAGCTACAGGCGCCTAGCCTATAGGCAATTTCTAATATCTTCTTCCCTGCAGGCAGGAGAATTTGGGGAATGGGAATGTATATTGAAATATATGTCACAGCTATTGGTGCCAAAGGCCTGTGGGTAGAAATTAATAACAAAACTGCCATTGTGGCCAGGCGTGGTGGCTCATCCCTGTAATCCTGCACTCTGGGAGGCTGAAGCGGGTTATTTTGCTTGAGCTCACGAGTTCGAGACCCGCCTGAGCCAAAGCGAAACCCCATCTCTACTAAAAAAAAAAATAGAAAAAAACTGAGGCAAGAGGATCACTTGCGCCCAAGAGTTGGAAGTTGTTGTGAGCTATGATGCCCTGGCACTCTACCCAGGGTGACAGCTTGAGACTGTCTCAAAAACAAACAAACAAAAAAAAAAACTTCTATTGTGTAGGAATATGGTGATATTTTGGGCATTCTTCTCTTTCAGGGGAGTGGTAGCTTAGATGGAACATTAATCAAACTTATTTATGAGCCAGCTAAGGCCCAGAAAATAGAATCTGAGTCCAGCCCTAAGTGGAGAGAACCTGCATCAGTGACACAGGCCTGTAATCCTAGCTACTTAGGAGGGTGAGGCAGGAAAATCCTTTGAGACCAAGAATTAGAGGTTAGTGAGCTATGATCACACCATTGCACTCCAGCTTGGGTGACAGAGCAAGACCTCGCCTCCAAAATACATATGAGAGTTGGTCAGCTCGGTGCCTATAGAACAGTGGTTCTATAGGCAGCCACATACACAGAGGGTGGCGGGTTCCAACCCAGCCCAGGCCAGCTGAACAATTGCAACAAAAAAATAACCAGGCGTTGTGTCTGCCTGTAGTCCCAGCTACTTGGGAGGCTGAGGCAAGAGAATCACTTAAGCCCAAGAATTTGTTGTTGCTGTGAGCTGTGACCCTACAGCACTCTACGAGGGCAACATAGTGGGACTCTGTCTCGGAAAAAAAAAGTTAATAGTTCTGAGATTATTGTTCCTCTTGTTTTTAAAGTTGAGTCTTCA
This sequence comes from Loris lydekkerianus, assembly GCA_963574355.1. Lineage (NCBI taxonomy): Eukaryota > Metazoa > Chordata > Mammalia > Primates > Lorisidae > Loris > Loris lydekkerianus. The sequence goes on along the minus strand of CAUYPK010018216.1, from coordinate 63,969 downwards.
TTTTTTGATTCTCATCCTTTGAATTTAGAGAGTAAGAAGTAGTGGGCAGCTTCCAGAAGTGAGTTTGGATTGGAAAGATACAAACTATATAAAGAATTAGTTTTCTTTCTTAACCTCTAAAGACAGATTTTTGTCTTGGTGAAAACACAAGTCATGTGTCTTGGGGTAATTAACTTACGTGGACTAGTTTTTTCATACATAAAACAGAAATGGTAGCAAGCTATGATGACTTCACAAAGTTGTGAAAATTAAATGAGAATTGTTGAAGCACTTTAAAGGTAATAAGACATGAAACAATAACAAGTTTATTTTGCTGTCCAACAGGTAGTTTGGTAGAAATTGAACAATGTGCCAAAAGAGGAACCCCAGTGATTGAGCTGTTTCTCTTTTTATTACAGCTATTTCTGAAGGGCACAAATCAGAAAGCACCATGCCTCCTAATAAAGAGGCCAGCAATCTTAATAGCTCACCAGCAGGGCTCATCTGCCTCCCTCCAATCTCTGAGGAGCTACAGCTTGTGTGGACCCAAGCGGCCCAGACAAGTGAGCTAGATGGCAATGAACATTTGCTACAAACCTTCAGCTACTTTCCCTATCCCAGCCTAGCAGATATAGCCCTTCTCTGCCTACGTTATGGGTTACAGATGGAGAAAGTCAAGACTTGGTTCATGGCCCAGCGCCTCCGCTGTGGCATTAGCTGGTCATCAGAAGAAATAGAAGAGACTCGAGCCCGAGTGGTCTACCATCGGGATCAACTTCATTTCAAGTCCCTTCTGTCTTTTAGTCATCATGCAGGGCGGCCCCCAGAGGATGTGCCTCCTCCTCCAATGCCATCCCAAGAACAAGTTGGTCTTGGAATAGGTCCTCTGACTCTTAGTGAGCCCACCCAGATAAAAGGTTTGAAGGTCGAACCTGAAGAGTCCTCTCAGCGACCACCATTGCCACCGAGTCACCAGAAAGCAAAGGATTCCCTGATGAGAACAGGCAGTAGAGCATTCCCTCAGCGATCAGATCTTTGGCAAGATCATCAAAGAAGTGGCCTCTCTAAGGAACAGGCAGGAAAGGGTCCTGACCAGTCACATGGCATGGGTACTGCTTCCTGGAACCACTCCAAAGCTGTCCATCAGCCATGTGCTCGAGATAAGCCCAAATCAATCTCATTACTTACCAGTAGTTATAAGGAGTCAGCATCTACTATGACTCCTCCTTCCTCTACCTCTTCCTCTTTCCAGGTACTGGCTAATGGAGCTGCTGCCACCTCTAAACCCCTTCAGCCACAAGGCTGTGTTCCACAGTCTCTGTCACCCAAGGAACAGACACTACCCCCACATCTGGAACCCGCCTGGCCCCAAAGGCTACGGCATAACTCAGTACCAGGTAGGGTTGGCCCTGCAGAGTACCTTTCCCCAGATACCCAGCGCCAGCGAAAGACCAAGCGCAAAACCAAAGAGCAGCTGGCTATCCTCAAATCCTTTTTTTTACAGTGCCAATGGGCACGGCGTGAGGATTACCATAAATTAGAACAGATTACTGGTTTACCTAGGCCTGAGATCATTCAGTGGTTTGGTGACACACGCTATGCCTTGAAGCATGGGCAACTAAAATGGTTTCGGGACAACACAGTTCCTGGTGCCCCTAGTTTCCAAGACGCGGCGGTTCCCACATCATCACCATCAACCCGCTCCTTGAATGAATGGGCTGAGACACCACCTCTGCCAATCCCCCCACCCCCACCAGATATACGACCCTTGGAGAGGTACTGGGAAGCCCACCAACAGCTCTGGGAAAGTGATATTCCTCAACTGAGTAAGGCATCAAGGCTTAGCACCCAGCAGGTACTGGACTGGTTTGACTCTCGATTACCTGAGCCAGCTGAGGTGGTAGTTTGTCTGGATGAAGAAGAGGAAGAGGAGGAGGAAGAACTGCCAGAAGATGATGAGGAAGAAGAGGAGGAGGAGGAGGAAGATGATGATGATGTGATCATACAAGATTGAGTGGGAGGTTGGGGGGGAGGTCTGTTACTAAAAGATGAACCAACTTAGTAACTGTTGAAACAAAGAAACCACATTTAAAAATTATCTTATGGCAAAGAACTAAAAAAGCTTTGTGTTCTTCAGGGTGGGCAATGGGGATATAGTGAGGGTGGACCAGGGAGGATGACCATAGGACAAAAAGTTAAGGCTGGGAATAGATCAGCAGAAATCCAGGCCTGTAGCCTTTATTTATTTTTTCTTATCTTTTCTTCTTCTTTTTTTTGCAATTTGGGGCTGGGTCAGGTTTGAACCCACCATCTCCAGTATATGGGGCTGGCGCCCTACTCACTGAGCCATAGGCGCCACCCTATTTTTATTTTCTTTAATTTTTATTTTTTGAGACAGTCTCACTTTGTCACCCTTGGTAGAGTGCTGTGGCATCACAGCTCACAGCAACCTCAAACTCTTGGGCTTAAGCGATTCTCTTGTCTTAGCCTCCCAAGTAGCTGGGACTACAGGCGTCTGCTACAACACCTGGCTATTTTTTAGAGATGGGGTTTAGCTCTTGTTCAGGCTGGTCTTGAACTCCTGAGCTCAAGTAATCCACCCACCTCGGCCTCCCAAGTGCTGGGATTACAGGCATGAGCCATTGCACCCAGTCTCAGGCCTATACCCTTAATGTGAAGAGTGCTAAGAATCTGGGCAAACTATGGGCTCTTGCTTTCCTCGCATCTGCTGTTTTTTTCCCTTAGTGTACTACAGAGAGGCGAGACCTTGACCTCACACATAGAGAAGGAATGGAATGAAGTAAAAAATTCTGATTCAATTGATGATTGCAGTGCATCCCCAAACCCACTGTTTTCCCTGGGATATAAGGCTGCCTTGCACCTCTTGTCTGAGCACAAGTCTATGCATAATGCAACCAGGAATCTCAATTGTGTCCCAGTCTCATCACAAATATTTCTTCATATTAGCTTGACTTTATATGTTTCAACTTTTTCATTATTGAGCCACACATGAAGCAGAATGTTTTCATGTCTGATACTGGGACCACTTTGCTTGTGGCTCTTTTTTTTTTTTTTTAATCTTTCTGAAATCCCTACACTGTTCACTATTTGTCTCAGGGTAAATCTCCCCCCCCACAGAGCTTATGAAAAAGTTTTAAGAATTGGGTGGAAAATTATTTAGACTGGATATTTATTGGAGGTGGGAATTAGGAGAGATGTCCTTTTAAAAAGTAGAATTATGCTGTAGAGAGGTGTAGGAGAGGGAATAGTTTCTCCTGGTAGAGGGCAATGGGGGTAGCTTCCAGGTTTGGTTTTACAAACCTAACAATACCTCCTTGTCCAGCTGACAAGAGACTAATTTTTCATCTTTTTGCTGTCAGTCCATGTCCAGAAAAGAGACTTTCCCCTCTCTTTATAGGATCTATCTTGGGGATGGGTAATCACTGTCTTTAACTGGATTAATTATTGATGTTTTAGAATGGTTTTCATTCATTGGGATCAGATATAAAGCAAATAAATACCACCAATGGGGTAACCATAAAAAAGTGGAAGCCCCAAATTGCTAGAATAATAAAAAGGCCAAAAATAAAATTGCTTATTTTCCCTCCATCTTGCCCCTTCTATGGTTTAGGAATTTATGGAGCCAAATCCATTAATATTTTGCTTTAGTACACTACTTATGTTTTGAAGGAGACTCACTGAGTTAAATTAAAAGAAAACTTTAAAAGGCAGTAGGTCAGCATCTGTGAGCAGGCAAATTGTTTTCTAACCATCAAATGAGTAAAATTCCTGAGGTTTTAGGAGTGATCAGATACAACAGTCTTGGAAGTAACTCCACTTGCTACAGCATAGGCTCTTGACCCAAAGGAAAAATGTCTCAAAATGACTTTAAAAATAAATTTAGAGTACCATAAAGGGCAGTGGGATCCTAGTTCAGATATAAGATCACTCTAAAGAACTATTTTGGGCAGGTGCCTCATGTGTTTGTCCAATATTTTTGCTAAAGACATTCCTGTGAATGGCCCACCTATTTAATTCCTCATTTCTACCTCTTACTACTCAAAGTAGAATAAATGTTTGATCTCACTAGTAGTGTTCTTTGCCTATTCCACCAACAAAGAGTGTCATGGCTGAAAGATTGCAGTAAGAGAAGAGCATCCTTTTTATTTTATTATTTATATACTTGAGTAAGTTGAAAATCAGTATCTTCAAACTTTTTTCTCTTGACCAAAAGGAAAACAACATATTTAATATTAACTATGCACAGAAGAAACTAGGCAAATAGAAAAAGTATAGTAAATTAGGACCAGGACCTGAGTTGTTACTTGTTAACATTGGCAATGGGACAATATATACTAGCTAAAAAATGGAATCTTGAAATGAAACATAGTTGATGAATGTATTATTCTCCCCCAGTCCCCCACTCCCCACTCCCAAACATGATGCCAAGAATTATTTTTACAATCTTCATTTCTAATTGTGGGAAATAAGGGGAACTACATATGTCTTTTGGGAGAGAGGACAATTTCTGGAAGCACTAGCCTCAGGTAAGACCAGACTACTTTCCTGGAAAGTGATGTAGGGTAAATAGGGTAAAGAGCCAGAGAATAAGGTACAGAGTAAAACCAGGAAACACAAGGGGTACATTTTTCAAGACCATCACCCCTGATGGGTACTGATTGCTCCAGTCCATCCTTCGGTAGTCTGTATAGATAAGATCTTGAAGATGTTCTGTCTGGAAGTGGTCCATGCTTCACTCCTGTTGGCTAAGCCTATCTGTCTCTTGATGGTAGAGAGTCTGCATCAGAGGATATGAAAGTAAATACGGGTGGTAATAAAAATAAGGGCAACTAAGTGCATCTCAAGCCATTATATGAAGTTTATTGAGACAATAACCCACTCTTTGTTGCTTGCTTATAGTCTTCTCCATTGCATAACTAACTTCCAAACTAAGATTTGATACATTTAGTGAGACAAAAGCTTTATTGTTAAGAAACTCTAGAACATTTCAGTTTATGGTGATAATAAGATTGAATATATTTGAAAATCAAACTATTTTGAAAGATCTGGAATGTATGGCTATCATACCCAGAGATGATTATCAGAATTCTTATGTCTCTGGGGGAAATGGTACTTTGCTCATAACTGTTTTTTTAAGCTATCACATTTTCAAAAAATACATAGAATAATATAATGAACTCATATACCCATCACCCAACTTCAACAATCTTATTTCTACTGTTCCACTACCTCTGTCTACTAAATTGTACTAAAGCAAAACTGAGACATCATTTAACTTCCTGTTCATAAATATTTTAGCATCTATTTACAAAAGAAAAACGCTATTTTAAAAAATATAATCCAAACATCATATCTAAAATAACCCCAATATTAACAATTCTTTAATGTCAAATGCCCAATAGGTATTTGATTTTCCTCAGCTGTCTCATAGTTTTTTAAATAGCTTGTTTCAAGCAAAATCCAACGATAAGCCATATTATTTCTAGATAGTTTATAGGTCTTTTTTCTTTTCTTTTTTTTGAGACAAGAGTCTCATTATGTTGCCCTTGGTAGAATACTGTGGCATCACAGCTTACAGCAACCTCAAACTCTTGGGCTTAAGTGACTCTTGCTTCAACTTCCCAAGTAGCTGGGACTACATGCTCCTGCCACAATGCCTGGCTACTTTTTTGTTGCAGCTGTCGTTGTTTAGCAGGTCCAGGGCAGGTTCAAAACTTCCAGCCCCAGTGTATGTGGCCAACACCCTAACCACTGAGCACAGATGCCGAGCCATATAGGTCTTTTTTCATCTGTACTTTAATCTCTCCGTTTGTGAGAATATTAGGGAGGGATATTACCTCCCCAGTGCTGCCTCTTAAGGCTTAGACTCCAGTTTCTTGCTGATGAAATAAAGGGCATTTAGGAATATTGAAGCAAAATATATATCTACTTTAGTATGAAGGAATTGTCCCTGTAGTCACCAGGATCTTAGAGTGGAAAAATGGGCCTAAATATCCTTCAAAACTCAAGCCATCAAAGTTAACTTAAAAGCGAGACTATTCATTTAATAGAGCTCTTTACTAACCTCTCCTTGTTACCATGCCCTTTTCATTTTCTTGCTTGGATCATAACAGTAGTCCCACAAATTTACAAAATGATTATTCTGGGTATCTCTGAAGAAGTAAACATGATTTTACCTAGTTCAGCAGTATGTCCACCAAAAAGACATATTCCACTGAAAATACTTCATTGTAGAACTATTGGGAATGTCAGTGTGTCCACACTTATTTTATCCTTGCCAAGATCTCTCAGTTTAAAGCCCTTCACTGGCTTAGCGCCTGTAGCTCAAGTGGCTAAAGTGCCAGCCTTATACACCAGCGCTGGTGGGTTTGAATCCAGCCCAGGCCTGCCAAACAGCAATGACAACTACAACTCCAAAATAGCCAGGCATTCTGGCGGGCACCTGTAGTCCCAACTACTTGGGAGGCTGATGCAGGAGAATTCCTTAAGCTTAGGAGTTGGAGGTTGCTGTGAGCTGTGACGCCAGAGCACTCTACCCAGGGTGACAGCTTGAGGCTCTGTCTCAAAAACAAAACAAAAAAAAAGCCCTTCACTGCCATATACCTTAATTTTAAAACTTCAAAGTAGGAAACTAATCTGACAGTAGGATAGAATCTTTTTTTTGTTTTGTTTTTTTGTAGAGACAGAGTCTTACTTTATATCGCCCTCGGCAGAGTGTCGTGGCATTACACAGCTCACAGCAACCTTCAACTCCTGGGCTTAGGTGATTCTCTTGCCTTAGCCTCCGGAGTAGCTGGGACTACAGGCACCCATCACAATGCCCAGCTATTTTTTTGTTGCAGTTTGGCTGGGGCCGGGTTTGAACCCGCCACCCTCGGTATATGGCGCTGGCACCCTACCTGATGAGCCACAGGTGTCGGCCCCAGGATAGAATCTTTGAAATTGAGACCATTCTGGGAAAACTGTGACCAAATAGTTACTACAGTTGAAACTCATGTCATTCTTCACTGGTTATTTGCCACCATCCCAATGAGACCAGAATGAAGCATTTGATATGCAGGCATAACTGCATGAGTTTTTACGCATAAAATAAGCCAGGCCTCACCTGCAGGACTGGTAGCTGGAAACCAGGAGGACTCTCTAGTGTAGCTCTGCTGTCCCTCTGACCTGATGGATAGAATGGAATAGTGAAAGGTAACTTACTTGAGCAGTTTCTTAGCAGTGTTATTTGTGGATCAGGGTAACTAGGTAGTTCTTAATCAAAGGAATACTACTCAAAAGGGAAAAAATTCTAGCTAAGCAATTTAAGAGGAGGGTTATAAAGTCCATTCTTTTCCTGTGAGGATGGGGTGTTTGTAAAGAGATTTGAGTTTAAGTAGAAAGATAGACAATATAAAGATTTAGGTGAGCTATGGAAGATGGCAGCCCCTTATTAAGAGCACTGGCAGTCAAGGTACTTTTGTTAAAAAAGATGAGGAGAAGAAAGGATATTTGTTTTATAATCCTTAGAACTGAGCTCCCAACATATTCAACATCCAAATCAAAAAAAAGCCAGTTCTGCCAGGCGTGGTGGCCCACACCTGTAATCCCAGCATTTGGGAGGTGGAAATGGGTAGATCACTTGAGCTCACAAGTTCAAGACCAGCCTGAGCAAGAGTGAGACCCCATCTCTAAAAGTAGCCAGGTGTGGCGGAAGCCTATAGTCCCAGCTACTTGGGAGGCTGAGTCAAGAGAATCACTTGAGCCCAAGAGTTTGAGGTTGCTGTGAGCTAAGACTCCACAGCACTCTACCATGGGTGACCAAATAATACTCTGTCTCAAAAAAACAAAACAAAACAAAAAAGCCAGTTCACCAAACTGAGCAATACAGCAAGATCCCATCTCTAAAAACATTAGCCAGATGGGTGATCCTGTAGTCCCAGCTACTTGGGAGGCTGAGGAAGAAGGACTGCTTAAGCCCAGGAATTTGAGTTACCATTACACTCTATCATGAATAAGAGAGTGAAACCCTGCCTCAAAAGAGGCCCGTTTAATCCTATAGGCCAACCTTGGCGAAATAGTAGGACTCAACTGATAGCACAATGAGTGCAATCCAGACAAAATTTAGAACTTCCCTTCACTGTGAAGGAAATCAAATGATTCTTAAAGAATATTAAAGAGCCAAACTGGAGATAATGTTTTTTAAGGGGCACACCAACTTCTTGTCTGTCCCCTTGAAAAATCTTAAGGCTAGGTGTGGTGGCTCATAAACGTACAATCCCAGCACTTTGGGGGGACAGGGCTAAAGGCCAGGAATTTGAAACCAGCCTGGGTAACATAGTAAGACCCTGTCTGTTTGTTTGTTTTTTTTCTTTTTTAGAGACAGAATCTCACTTTGTAGCCCTCGGTAGAGTGCCAGGGCATCACAGCTCACAGGAAGCTCCAGCTCTTGGGCTTAGCTGATTCTCTTGCCTCAGCCTCCCGAGTAACTGGGACTACAGGTACCCGCCACAATGCCTGGGTATTTTTTTGTTGCAGTTTGGCCGGGGCCGGGTTCGAACCCACCACCCTCGGTATATGGGGCTGGCGCCCTACTCACTGAGCCACAGGTGCCGCCCAACACCCTGTCTTTACAAAAAAAAATTCACCAGATGTGGTGGCAAACACCTGTAATCCCACCTATTTGAGAGGTGAAGGTAGGAGGATCACTTGAGCCCAGGAGTTTGAGGCTGCAGTGAGCTATGAATTGCACCACTGTGCTCCAGCCTGGGTAACAGAATGAGACCCTGTCTCTTTAAAAAAAAAAAAAAAAAAAGAAAGAAAGAAAAAGTCTTCATTTTAATATATGTGTCAATGGTTGAAGTTTCACTCCTTTAGGAATGTTACTTAACTTACCAGAATTGTTGGGAGTAAGGATTATGTGGCCTGGATTTAGGAATGGTCTGAAAGAAAAATTCCCTGTCCAAAGGAGACAGATGAAGAACTAAGGAGGGGAAATAAAGTATCAGCAAAGAAAAGGAAAGGGAAAAGTAAATAACATATGAAGGAACTATACATTTAAGTCAAAAAGGGGAAAAAAATCCCCTTCTTACAACTGAAAATAATACAGATGTATGTTAAACACAATGCTATTCATCCTTTTCTTTCTTTCTTTTTTTTTTTTTTTACAAGGCAGATTATAAACTTTAGGAATATAGGCCAAGGAGAAGTAACTCCAGGCCTATTGGCAGAGTGTGGAAAGATCCTAAGAGAAAGGACACAGAGAGTTACTCACCTATAAGATAAGCTGTGAGTTGAAGCTGGTGAAGGGGTTTCTGAAAAGCATAAAAATGAACTCATGAAAAGGAAAAGAGATTCTGGTCTTCTGGGGCCAAGAGCAAAGGAAGTGGGGATCAAAAATGTTTACTGTGTATGTTAGGCTTGGAAACTAATGGCTAACAAATCACCTAGAAGTATTTTTAAAAGGTGTTTTCCTCTGCTTTTCATGAGTCTGTGGAGCAGTAGCCATCATGACCTTGAGGTGCTCTATGATCTGTGCCTTGGCTTTCCCTCTACAATGAAGATTACCAGAAAGAATAGATACAGACAAAGAGTCATTAAAGTAGCTAGAGGTGACGTCAGCAAAAAATAGCAAAAATCTCCAAAAATTTTCTCCTCCATAAAAGCAACCAGAAAATGGGCAAAATGGTCAGAATCAATTTCTTCAGAACCCTTGAAATTAATGAAGCACTTGTAGCAATCTAGAGGATATTTATTCAATACAGAGAAAAATAACAGAAAAGGAGGGTAAGGATGTTTATTCAAGAAAAATAGCAAACTTTATGGCATTTTCACTTTCTCTATTCCCATTTCTCCTTCTCCAGCTCCATGGTAGTCTTAAAAACCAACAGGCCACACTCTGGCAGTCACTGGAGTGGGATGGGGTTTGAGTTCCTTCAAAGTATCATTCTCAGAAAATTGTCATTATTTGACCTTTCTGCAGGTTCCTCGAAAGACCTCATTTGCAAGACTGTCATAATTTGATATGACTTGGAACTCACCAAGTTCCAAGGACTTGAGGCTCAGAGCTCAGTAAGTGCAGAAAAACCTTTCCCCCAGGAATGTATGTTGAAAACAGTTAGAAGCACTTGTTTGGCCTAAGGAAATAAATATCAGTCAGCACAAACAATAGGCTAACCAAAAAGCATAAGACCTATATAGAAAACAAATACCAAAATAGTAGAAGTCCTTATGTGTAATTACATTAAATGTAAATAGATTAACTGCTCCTATTAAAAGGCAGAATCTGGCAGAATGGATGAAAAAACAGGTCCAACTATACAGTATCTATAAAAGACTCACTTTGAGAGGACTGTCTGGAAAGTTTCCAGCCATGTATGTCTCTATTTTTCATACAAGTAGTGGTGACTGGATTATTTCTGGACAGCCCTAGACATGTAGATTCAAAGATGTATATAGGTTGAAAGAATGGAAAAAGATATTCCATACAAATGAACAAAAAAATGGCTATATTAGTTTCTGCCAAAATAGACTTTAAAATAAAATTGTTCCTAGAGATAAAGAAGATAAAAGGGTCAATCCATCAAGAAGATATAATGCTTACATATGCACCTAACAAAAGACTCCCTAAAACACATGAAGCAAACTTATAAAATTAAGAAAAATGAGACAATTTAACAATAAGAGTTAAATAATAATAAACAGCACAGGCTTGGCGCCTGTAGCTGAAGTGTCTAAGGCGCCAGCCACACACCAGAGTGGTAGGTTCAAATCCAGTCCAGGCCTGCCAAAAGAACAATGACAACTACAACCAAAGAATAGCCGGGCGTTATGGCAGGTGCCTGTAGTCCCAGCTATTTGGGAGGCTGAGGCAAGAGAATCACTTAAGCCCAGGAGTTGGAGGTTGCTGTGAGCTGTGATGCCATATAACACTACCCATGGCAACAGCTTGAGGCTCTGTCTCAAAATAAATAAATAAACAGCACAAATAGAACAGAAAATCAGCAAGGAAACAGAACTTGACACATGCCAATTGCACATTATATACTAATTAAACTGAGAGTGGGGTCTCACTTTTGCTCAGGCTGGTCTCAAACCTGTGAGCTCAAGCAATCTACCTGCCTCGGCCTCCCAGAGTGCTAGGATTACTGACATGAGCCACGACGCCCAGCCTAAATTTAACAGATTCTATAGAATGCTCCACCCAACAAGAGCAGAATATATATTCTTTCCAAGTATACATGGAGCATTCTTCAGGATAGACCATATATTTAGCTATAACATTAAAATTTGTGTGTTCAACCACAATGAAATAGAATTCAAAATGAGTAACAGGGCTGAGCACAGTGGCTTATGCTTGTAATTCCAGCACTTTGGAAGGCTGAGGCAGGAGGACCACCTGTGGCCAAGAGTTTGACACCTTAGCAACACAGCAAGACACTATGTCTACAAAAAATTTTTAAAAATAACAGGAGGAAATTTGAAAAATTCATAAATATGTGGATTTTAAACCACATACTGCTAAATAACTACTGGGTCTAAAAAAGTCACACAAGAAATTAGAAAATACTTTGTGGTGAATGAAAACAAAGCACAACATAACAGATCTTAAAGAACACAGTGAAAGCAATGCTAGAGTGACATTTATGACTGGGAATGCCTATAGTAAAAAAGAGCTCTAATCAGTAATCTAATCTTTACCTTAAGAAACTAGAAAGAGAACTAAACCGAAAACATCCAGAATAAAGAAAATAAATTGAACCAGAAATAAATGGAATAAGGAATAGAAAAACAATAAAGAGAATCAGCATAACTAAAAGTTGCTTTTTTGAAATGTCTAACCAAGAAAAAAAAAAAGAGAAAAGCCTCAATCAAATTACTAAAATTAGAAATGAAAGAGGGAACATTTACCAACCCAATAGAAATAAATTGAGTAGGCTGGGTGCAGTGGCTAATCCTAGCACTCTGGGAAGCCAAGGCAGGAGGATAGCTGAGTTCATGAGTTTGATACATCCTGAGCAAAAGCCAGACCCTGTCTCTACTAAAATTAGAAAAATTGAAGATAATCTCTTAAGCCCAAGAGTTGGAGGTTGCTGTGACCTATGATATCACCACAGCACTCTATTGAGGGCGACAGCTTGAGACTCTGTCTCAAAGAAAAAAAAGAAATTGAGTAGAACTACATCTTTTCAAAGAGATGAATGTGGAAGAATTGGAAGAAGACTATTTGGTGAATTTAAAAATGAGAAATTTGGCAGCACCCATAGCTCAGTGGGTAGGGCATCAGCCACATACACCGAGGCTGGCGTGTTTGAAAACCCGGCCTGAGCCGGCTAAAACAACAACAACTACAACAACAACAAAAGAATAGCCAGGTGTTGTGGCAGGCGCCTGTAGTCCCAGCTACTTGGGAGGCTGAGGCAAGAGAATCGCTTAAGCCCAAGAGTTTGAGGTTGCTGTGAGCTGTGACACCATAGCACCCTACCCAGGGCAACAGCTTGAGACTTTGTCTCAAAAAAAAAAAGAGAGAAATTTGAAAAACTTCAAATTTGCCTTCTTCTGAAAGGGAAATCTCTGATAGGTATTTTCTAGGGACTGGCTAATACCCTTAAAAATACTAACAATAGCAGTAGTTCTAAGAGGATATAGATAAAAAATTAAGTGAGTAGAACCAAAATATTAATATTTTTATGTTTAATACACAGTGAAGAAATCAAGATACTTGAGATTAACAACCAGCATCAACTAACTTCTACTGCCATCTTGTGGCAATTTAAAAAACCCGAGTCAATTTTATTTTACTCAAAAGTTACCCTCCATCTTCTGACCAGAGATTTTCAAGGCACAGAAAGCCAGAAATCTGATGGTCTCTGCATAGAATTTGTTGATTTCTAGCATGTTTTCTCCCATCTCACCAGTGTAAGAGTCTCTGGGAGTGTTCCTTCCCTGCAGGCTTCTGCCTCCCTGATGGACAAATAATAAATAACAATTAATAAGTATACCCTTTTTCTCTGGCTTCCCTATTTCCTGCTATTTCTCTATATCTAGACATTCAAACATATATTGTTATCTCAGAATGGACATAGTAGTCTAAGAAGGTCCCATACTTTACTACTTCCAAAATGAACATGATAGATACCATTAATTTAGTCCTTAAACACTTCTATTATCACCCTTATTTATTCCCTGTTTCAGCTTCTCACATCAAGTCTCCATTGCCAGAAGAAAATAGGGTCCAGCATAGCATCAGATAATTTATGCCAAAACCAATATAAATTGGAGATTCTTGACTTAAATCTTTGTATTCATTTAACATTAGATCTGGAAATGGAAAGAAGAACACTCAATCTGGAAAGAAAAGAAGGCCAGGCATGGTGGCTCATGCCTAGGAGGCCAAGGCCGGTGAATTGCCTGAACTCACGGGTTTAAGACCAGCCTGAGCCAGAGCAAGACTTTGTCTCTAGAAATAGCCTGGCCTTGTAGCAGGTGCCTGTAGTCCCAGCTACCTGGGGCTGAGGCGAGAGAATCGCTTGAGCCCAAGAGTAAGCTATGATGCTGGCACTCAACCTAGGGCAACAAAAAAAAAAAAAAAGGGAAGGAAGGAAGGGAGAGAGGGAAGAAGGAAGGGAAGAGAGGAAGGAAGGAAGGAAGGAAGGAAGGAAGGAAGGAAGGAAGGAAGGAAGGAAGGAATGAATTACTTACTTGTCCCAAATTACCAAAGCCAGTCATTCTATAAGGAATAGACTCCGCTGGGGAGGCTCGACTGTAAGGTGAGATAGACAAAAAGGCAAGAAACCTGTTGTTAAACTTTCACATAGACCTATAGTCTCTTCAGTCCCAATCAGAGACATATCTAGACCTTTCTTTCATCTTCCAACTTTTGCCAACAGCTTTAATTTTGCTACATAGGCTTTCTACTCACCTGACCACTTGGCTGCTACACTGAGAACTGGGTCGTGGGGTGACTGAAAGAAAATAAAGTGCATAATAAAAAGTTGCTATCAATGGCTGCCTTGTCTAGCCAATCTGTTGTGACTGGTAATCTGCTTGTCTGATGTTTTCATGTCATACATAAAATTAGGAAAATCATAATATGGTTTCTGAGAGGAAACCATCTTTCAGATGGGGAAAGGATATTCCATTTCACAGATAGTTGGGCAAAAAATATTTTCTACCTGACTGTGATGGGGAAGTAATGCCCACTGGTCGAGGTGTGGTTGACCTGCAAGAAAAAAAAAGGCAGCTCTAATCTTACTACACAGAAGTGCCACTTTAAAGGATCAATCAGGGCCAGATACAATGGCTCACACCTATAATCCTAGCACTCAGGAAGGCTGAGGTGGGTGGATTGCCTGAGCTTAGGGGTTCAAGACTAGCCTGAGCAAGAGACCTCATCTCTACTAAGAATAGAAAAAAACTAGCTGGGCATTGTGGCAGATGCCTGTAGTCCCAGTTACTTGGGAGGCTGAGGCAAGGGGATTGCTTGAGCCCAAGAGTTTGAGGTTGGTGTGCACTATGACACCACAGAACTCTATCTAGGGCAACAGAGTGAGACTCTGTCTCAAGAAAAAAAAAAAAAAAAAAAAATGGGCGGCACCCGTAGCTCAGTGGGTAGGGCACCAACCACATACACCAAGGCTGGAGGGTTCAAACCCAGCCAGGACCAGCTAAAATCAACAATGACAACTGCAACCAAAAAATGGCCAGGCATTGTGGCAGGCACCTGTGGTCCCAGCTAATTGGGAGGCTAAAGCAAGAGAATCACTTAAGCCCAAGAGTTTGAGGTTGCTGTGAGCTGTGACGTTACAGTACTCTACAGAAGGCAACACAGTGAGACTCTGTTTCAAAAAAAGAAAAAATAAATAAAGGATCAACCAAATCATTGTAGAAAGAACAGCTTTAACTAGCTTACTCTTATGTACTTTATAGGTATCACCTAAAATATGGAAACAAGTTTTCTATGTGAGACTTTGCTTTCCAACCTCCCAACCTCTATTTCTCTGTTGTCTATAATAGAAGTTTTGAAATACTCCTTTCCTCCTTCCTTTGGTGCCATACCAAGTATTCTCAACCTTATATCTGTCCACCCATTCATACATTTCCTCCTTTCTCTCGTCCACCCATCCAATTTATGTAGTGCCCATATGTCCTAGATCCTGAGATTATAATGACTACTAGAGACGCTCACAGGCTGGTGGGAGAGACAAAAAGAAAAAAAAGCAATGTTTAAGTACTTTATAATAGGGTATCAGAAATACAGAAGTATGAAAGAACACTAACATAAAGAACATAACCTCTTTGAGTGCAGAGTCCATATCTCTTTATTCCACCAGTATAATGCTGATATAAAGAATATTCAACAGCTGGTAGAACACAGTCCTCACTAATCAGAACTAGTGCTATACTTCAAGCACCTAACACAGTGCCTTAGAAGCAGTAGGCACTTAATATTTATTGAAAAAATGAACAGATTATCTAGCTCTGCCTAATTCAAATGACTTGTGTTGAAATTTGAAGGATGAGTAGTATTTCAAAAGATGACAGTCCAGGGTGAGCATGAGTAACATTTTCTCAGAGAAGTGAAAGATAAATTCATCAACCATTTTGTCCATCTCAGAGCCCAGACAACCAGGAGTCAAGAAAAAAACAAATTTTCAGGGGTGAGGCTAGTATGGGAGCTGATAAAACTGACCTGCTTCCTTGGTACCAACTTGGAGATTGCTGTAGGTGGGGAAAAAAAAGAAATCAGGAGTGAAGGAAATTGCAAATCAAGGATTCAAATCAATGAATCTCAGTCTTACTTATTAGATAACTAAACTGCAGAGCCCCCTGGTTACGATTATTAAGATTCTCAGTAGGAGAAAAAATAGCAGCAGTGTTTCCTTAGGAAATTAGCTTTGAAGAGATAAAATTTCTGTTCCTTCTCATAAAAGCACAATGGGAATCCTTCATAATTTACAATTTATATATGTGGGGAAATATGAAGTCTCTGTGGAAAAAAAAAGAAAATAACATGATTATAATGTGCTAGAACAGTTACAGGAGTGGGATCAATAAGAAAATCATATAAATATATAGAACATTCTTCTCTCTCTCTCTCTTTTTTTTTTTTTTTTTTGAGATAGAGTCTCATTATGTCGCCCTCGGTAGAGTGTCATGGCGTCACAGCTCACAGCAACCTCAAACTCTTGGGCTTAAGTGATTCTCTTACCTCAGCCTCCCAAATAGCTGGGACTACAGGCACCCGCCACAATGCCCGGCTATTTTTGTTGTTATTGTTGTTGCAGTTGTCATTGTTGTCCAGCTGGCCCAGGCGGGTTCAAACCCGCCAGCCTTGGTGTATGTGGCTGGCGCCATAACCACTGTGCTATGGGCGCTGAGCCTAGAACATTCTTAGGAAGGAAAAAAATGTTTAAGAAATGGGAGTGTGAGGGAAAGGAAGAGTTCTGAGGTGTCTTGGGTTTTTAGAGGAGAAATCTGAAGCTATAACAGATATCTCTTTTACACTTAGCAAAGGGTTTCCTAACTGGTATGTCATGATTCACTGAAGTTTGAGAATGGGGTAAAATGTGCTAAAAATTGATTCTTCAGCCCTCCGAGGTTTTCTGTGGCCTCATCTATTTACAATAGTGGGCTTGTTGTATAAATATTATCAGTTTCTACACGTGCCATGATGTGAAAAAGGAAACACTATTTTACATAGTAAACTAGATAGATGGGAAGAGTCGGAGAGAAAATAATAGTAAGGAAAATATATTCCATTCACCTTTAGGATGGCTAGAAATTTCTTCAGTTCTCCATTCTCCTTCCTTAAGACTGATAACTCTCTAGGCAAAAGATAGAAACAAGCAGCTGCAGCAGGTCAATGGGCTAAAAAATCCTGATTATTATTATCAACATTAAAGCTTAAGAGATGCTGTGCAAGGTATTTCTATCAGGGATCTAATGATTCAAGGAAACAATGGCAGAATTTTAATGGTGACAATAATCAGATGGACAAAATAAAGTCATTTGGTATGATTTCAGAGGAGTCTGCAAATAATTACATTTCCTTCGACCCCTACACACACCCCTCCTGAGCTGCTGATGTCTCAAATTTTTCATCAAAAATTCCATCTTTTAGCTTAATATTTCTGAAATATAACCTCCCAGAGCTGACATTTTTAATGTTATCTCATCTTTTATTTTTATCAGAGCTAAATCAGAGAAATCACCTATATCTGATTTCTCAGAAGTAGTTTTTGATACACGTAAGTATAAGAGAGAGCAGGGGTGTCCAACTTGTGGGCAGATTATTTGAGGCTTGTTTTGCTTATCTTTGGTGTTAGAAATTGTGAAAATTATGCATGAACCTTTTTTTGCTCATCAGCCTCTGTTAGTGGTTTGTGTATTTAATGTGTGGTCCAAGACAACTCATCTTTTTCCAATGTGCAAGAAAAAAAAAAAAAAAGATTGGACACCCCTGTAAGTGAGGAGGGCCTCCTGAGGGAAGAAAGAGAAAAATAACATGGAAATTGAGAGGACCAAAAATTTAAAAATTGGGGATCTGATTTTCCCAAGACAAACAAATACTCATGGAACAATTTTCAGGCTTTGAAACCACAAGGAAATAAGGGCTACAGCTGCTTGAAAGAATAAAAAAAGCTATCTGGAGACTTGATTTGTCACTTACTTGTTCTGGCTGACCAGGGTTTGCTGTGCCTCCTGCATGGCTGCTTCTAACTTTGTAATTCTATGTTTATAAAAGGCAATGAGGAGATCTGTTTGTTTCTTCTGGAAACTCCACACCTACTAAGGAAAAACAGGTCTTTGACATACACTCTCATACAATTCCATTCCCCTCATTTCTGGCAACAAAGGGAAATCTAACAATCTATACTTTATTAGTGCTCATTTTCTTCTGGAGTATCTGACCTAATTAATAACTCCCCCAAAACTAGAGAGCTCAGCATTAGGGAAAGCTGAAGCTTTTCATTTCTAGGACACTGGCTTTCAAATATAATTTTTTTATCCTGGGCAAGAAGACTGATATTGAAAAAAACTGTTTCTCAACCTTAGAATTGGTACTAACCAGTCAACTATTAGTTTGGATTCTGCTTCTCCATTCCTAGCTATTACAGAGCACTGGTGACCAATTTACTTTCCCTAAAAATACACAGTCACTTGCGGTCTGTATGCTGCTACAGTAAAGGGCAAAGAGGCATAGAAAGAAATTACCTATTCCTGAATTTTATTTCTGTGCATGCACCACATAATTTTATTTTTTGCCTCACTTTATCATTTGTTAAACTAATGTGCCCATCATGGGATTACTGAATCATAACAAAAGTTAATATTTAGAAAGTATTTTAGCTTTGTCAGGTTCTACTTTTGAGTACACAGCAATATTTATGTCTCATCTGCTTCTTCTCTGTTCAGACTATAAACTAAACCTTTTGTCTAGGGTCCTTCCCTAGATTTTGATATTCTTCTCATAAACTTTTTGTTCTCACCTAATTTGCAAATTGCTTTAGCCACCTTACTACATAATTGTACTTAAGAGTTTATATTGTCTTGAGTTCTTTTCTACTTGAAGGCAAACTAAACTAGTTCTTGATAGATAAGAATTTATTTTAGTCTACTTTATTTCTCCATAAAAGCATCTTTAGAATTTATTGTAGTCTACTTTATTTCTCCTTTAAAAAACAAAACAAAGAGAGCTGAGGTCTCTCTGTATTGCCAGGCTGTTCTTACAACTTCTGACTGGAGGAGGATCCTCAAGTGATCATCTGCCTCAGCCTCCCAAGTAGCTGGGACTGTAAGTAGGAGCCACTGTACTGGGCAGCTGCTATTTTTAACAAAAGCAAAACATGTCTATTTTAGAAAATTTGAATAGCACAGAAGTAAAATAAAGTCACTCAGAATTCTGAGCATTACCTAAAATGGTGGGTCTGGGTGAGGTGCAATAGGTATTATAAGTATTAGGTCATAAAATATAAAATGTCCAATTTCAAATGAAAAGTTCAGTTCATTATATCTCAAATAAGAAGCCGTACAATTAATCAAAATATGAACCTAAACTATCAACACAGTTTTTCTCATTTTTTATTTTTTTTGATACAGAGTCTCATTCTATTTCCCAGGTTAGAGCACCATGGCATCAGCCAGTCTAGCTCGTAGCAACCTCAAACTCTAGGGCTCAAACCTCTTGCCTCAACTTCATGAGTAGCTGAGACTACAGGCAAGTGCCACCATGCCTGGATAACTTTTCTTTTTCTTTTCTTTTCTTTTTTTTTTGAGACAGTTTCACTTTGTTGTCCTTGGTAGAGTGCTGTGACATCACAGCTCACAGCAACCTCAAACTTTTGGGCTTAAGTGATCCTCTTCCCTCAGCCTCCTGAGTACTGCGATTACAGGCTCCCACCACAATGCCCAAGTATTGTTTTTTTTTTGTTCTGTTTTGTTTTTGAGACAAAGTCTCACTATTCCGCCCTTGATAGAGTGCTGTAGCATCACAGCTCACAGCAACCTCAAACTCTTGGGCTTAAGCGATTCTCTTGCCTCAGCCTCCCAAGTAGCTGGGACTACAGCACAACACCTGGCTAGTTTTTTGTTGCAGTTGTTTAGCTGGCTTGGGCCAGGTTCAAACCTGTCACCCTCGGTGTATGTGACTGGTGCCGTAACCACTGTGTTACAGGCACCGAGCCTGCCCAGCTATTTTTTAGAGACAGGTTCTCACTCTAGCCCAGGTTGGTCTCAAACTCCTGAGCTCAGTCAATCCACCAGTCTCAGTTTCTGAGAGTGCTAAGATTACAGGCATGAACCACTGCGCCCGGCCCTGGCTAATTTTTCTATGGGACTACAGGTTAGTGCCACCAGGCCTGGCTAACACAGGGTGGACATAAAGTTCATGTGCAATTTAAAATAGTTTAACATAGTAAATTGCACTTGAATTTTATGTCCATCCTGTATTTCTATTTTTAGTACAAAAGGGGTCTCACTCTTGCTCAGGGTGTTCCCAAACTCCTGAGATGAAGCAATCCTCCTGCCTTAGAGTGCTAGGATTACAGGTGTTGAGCATCTTAACAAGAGCTTGTTCATGCAAGCAGCACTGGAGAGTGAGCGGCAATGAAATCGCCAAAGGCATTTTCCATAGCTTATTAAGAATTGAATATTTTTGCTTGCAAGAAGTGATCCAAAACTTGGAAGAAATTTTAGTCAGTTGCTGCAAGATCTGGTGAATACAGTGGATGACAGAGAGTTTCCAAGTGTAGCTTCTATAATTTGAGCAGGGTTGTTTGTGGGACATATCGAGCATTGTCTTGCAAGAGGATTGGCCTGTCTCTATTGACCAGTCTCAGCTGCTTAATCACAAGCATCTTCATCATTTCATCCAACTGCTTGCAATAGACACCTGCTATAATCAATTCACTGGGTTTCACGAAACTGTACTGGATAACACTAGCACTGGACCACCAAACTAACACCATTAGCTTTTTCTGAATGAATATTTGGTTTTGGCACTTCATCTTTATCCAACCATTGTGGCAAACCCTTGTGATTGTCAAAAAGAAACTTTTTTCTTTTTTTTTTTTTTTTTTTTGAGACAAAAAAAAAAGGCTCCTATGAGCCTCAAGCTGTCGCCCTGGGTGGAGTGCCATGGCATTACAGCTCATAGCAACCTCCAACTCCTGAGCTCAAGCGAGTCTTCTGCCTCTGCCTCCCAAGTAGCTGGGACTACAGCTGCCTGCCACAATGCCCAGCTACTTTTTGGTTGTAGCTGTCATTATTGTTTGGCGGGCCCGGGTTGGATTCGAACCCACCAGCTCAGGTATATGTGGCTGGCACCTTAGCCACTTGAGCCACAGGCGCCGAGCCTCAAGAAACCATTTTTTGTCACATGAAATAATATAGTGTAGTAGGTTCCCCTTTAAGTTGTGACAGCAAAGAAAGGCAAACTTTGAGACAATTTCTCTTCTGAGGCTCATTTAATTCAAGTAGAACCCATCTATCCAGCTTCTGTACTTTGCTGGTTTGTTTCAAAGGGTCTAATATTGCTGGAATAGTAACATCAAGGCTTGCTGCTAATTCATATGTAGGTTGGGATGGAGTCGCATCCACTATAGCTTTCAGCTCTTCGTTATCCACTTTTCAGGTTGCCCACGTGGCTCATTTTTAAGATTAAAATCACTAAAATGGAACTTCTCAAACCAATGATATACTGTGCATTCATTAGCCATATCCTTCCCAAACACTTCATTGGTATTTCGAGCTATCTGTGCTGTATTGGTTCCATAATGGTTCTCATATTCAAAAATAACACAATTTTTTGACTTATCCATATTTTCCCAAAAATTGCTCTTTAAAAAATCAGAAACATGGCTCGGCGCCCGTAACTCAACGGTAAGGGTGCGGGCCACCAGGGCTGGTGGTGAACCTGGCCAGGACATACTAAACAACAATGACAACTGCAACAACAACAAAAAATAGCCAGGCATTATGGTGAGTGCCTGTAGTCCCAGCTACTTGTGAGACTGAGGCAGAACCTCTTAAGCCCAAGGTTTGAGGTTGCTGTGAGCTGTGACACAACAGCACTCTACTGAGGGTGACATAGTGATACTCTGTCTCAAAAAAATAAATAAATAAAAAATAAAAAAGATAATCACAAGCCAAACAGGTGTTTGAAAAAATAAGGATGTATCTTCACAATAAAAATAAAACAAGTGTCAAAGTGATATGCTAGAGATAACAGCTGTCAAACTTAGTAAAGAAATCGGACATTTCATACTTAATGACCTAAATAGAGGTAATAAATGGCCAAAACACACTATCCCAAACATCCTACCTTTGGAATTATTCTGCAGTGAAATTATTCTGCAGAGTCAGGCAAGCATCAGGAAAACACACATTCTACCCTTGACCAGTTATTTCTCCCTTCGATATCATCAAAGATCATATGTGCACACAGAATGGACCCCACTGTGGAATACCAGGGAACCAAAGCAACTGTGAAAAACAATAAAGTTGAAGGCTTAAAACTACATCATTTCAAGGCCAGGCATAGTGGCTCACACCTGTAAGCCTAGCACTCTGGTAGGCTGAGGT
Source organism: Loris lydekkerianus (assembly GCA_963574355.1). Lineage (NCBI taxonomy): Eukaryota > Metazoa > Chordata > Mammalia > Primates > Lorisidae > Loris > Loris lydekkerianus. Next base: position 41,907 of record CAUYPK010018216.1, on the reverse strand, counting down.
GGATGTATTGCCTGAGCTCACGGGTTCAAAACCAGCCTGAGCCAGAGAGAAATCCTGTCTCTAAAAATAACCAGTAGTCCCAGCTACTTGGAAGACTGAGGCAAGAGAATCTTGAGTCCAGGAGTTTGAGGTTGCTGTGAGCTGTGATGCCACAGCACTCTATCAAGGGCAATAAAGTGAGACTCTGTCTCAAAAAAAAAAAAAAAAAAAAGGAACATATTTTTATCTTATATACTGAAGAAAATATTTTAAACTTAATCAAAAGAATATTTTAAAACTTTAGTTCTAGCTAGGTAAGATGGCTCACACCTGGGATCCTAGCACTCTGGGAGGCCAAGGCTGGTGGATTGCCTGAGCTCAGGAGTTTGAGACCAGCCCAAGCAAGAGTAAGACTCCCTGCCCCCATCTCTACTAAAAATGAAAAACTGAGGCAAAAAGATCACTTGACCCCAAGAGTTTGAGGATGCTGTGAGCTATGGCACCATGGCACTCTACCAAGGGCAACAAAGTAAGACTCTGTCTCAAAACAAACAAAAAAATTTTTTTTCAGTTCTGGGCAGCACCTGTGGCTCAAAGGGGTAGGGCGCCAGCCCCTTATGCCAGAGGTGGCAGGTTTAAACCCAGCCCCAGCCAAAAACCACAAACCCCCCCTCCCAAAAAAAAAACAACAAAAAACTTCAGTTCTAAATTAGGTCCAGCAAGAGGCTGGAAAAAGTAAAGGAGAAACCCCTTGAAGATACTGAGAGAGGCAGAGTAGGTACAATAATGGAAGCAAAGCAAAGGTTACTATAAGATACAAGATATTTTAGTCCAATATAGCTTATTAAAAACAAAAGGTTTGGCTCACATCTCTAATCCCTAGCACTCTGGGAGGTCAAGGCAAGAGGATGGCTTGAGCTCAGGAGTTCAGTACCAGCCTAAGCAAAAGCAAGATCCTATCTCCACCAAAAATAGGGTACTATAAAGTAGTCTTGTAGTACTGCACTCCAAAAAAATTGAGTGTGGGGGTGCACAACTGTAGTCCCAGGTGTTTAGGATTGCTTGGGCCTGGAGTCTGAGGAAGCAGTGAGCTATCATTACATCACAGCACTCTAGCTGGGGTGACATTAAAAATTTTTTTATAAAAGTAACATTTGTGGGCAGCACCTGTGGCTCAAAGGAGTAGGGTGCCACCCCCATATGCTGGAGGTGGTGGGTTCAAACCCAACCCCAGCCAAAAACCGTAAAAAAAAAAAAAAAAACACAGGCGCCGCCCTGTTTTGAACATTTTGGAAATGATTATTAGCTGAATGTCTTTTTTGTACAGAGCATTTGTTTAGTTGAAGATTTATTTTCCCATGCAATTTTAATGTTTTGAACATTTTTGTTTTGTTTTTGTTTTTGTAGAGACAGAGTCTCACTTTACCACCCTCGGTGGAGTGCCATGACGTCACAGGACTCACAGCAACCTCCAGCTCTTGGGCTTACGTGATTCTCTTGCCTCAGCCTCCCAAGTATCTGGGATTACAGGTGCCCACCACAAGGCCTGGCTATTTTTTTGTTGCAGTTTGGTGGAGGTTGGATTTGAACCCGCCACCCTCAGTACATGGGCCGGCGCCCTACTCACTGAGCCACAGGCGCCGCCCTGTTTTGAACATTTTTAAAGGAGTCACTAAGCTTAGAAATGTATTTTAAAGGTATTGGTAAATTCATTATCTCCCTTTGATATTCAAAACCTAACAGTTTGCTTTACCTACCTTTTGTGAAACTGGCTCCCACTTTCCACAATATCTACAGCTCTTAGTGTTTTTAAACTATATCTCAGGTTAATCTTTTTCTTTTAGAGTTAGAGTCTCACTTTATCACCCACAGTAGAGTGCTGTAGAATCACAGCTCACAGCAACCTCCAACTCCTGGGCTTAGCCGATTCTCTTGCCTCAGCCTCCAGAGTAGCTAGGACTACAGGAGACTGCCACAACGCCCAGCTATTTTGTTGTTGTTGTTGCAGTTTGGCGGGGGCCGGGCTTGAACCCGCCACCCTCGGTATATGGGGCTGGTGCCCTACCCACTGAGCTACATGCACCACCCTCAGGGTAATCATTTGACTGATAAAAGGAAAAATTTTCTTTAGAAGTATTCCAACTAAGGGCTGAGCACAGTGGCTCATGCCTGTAATCTTAGCACTCTAGGAGGCTGAAGTGGGAGGATCACTTGAGGACAGGAGTTCTAGGCTAGCCTAAGCAAGAGCAAGAACCCCCTCACCCATCTCTACCAAATTGGAAAAAATTAGCTGGGCATGGTGAGACATGCGTATATTCCCAGCTAATAGGGAGGGTTTGGAATTTGTTTTGTTTTAACCCAGTATTTTTTGTTTGCATTGTGCCAAAATCACAATTTTTTAAAAAAAAAAAAAAAAAAAAAAGTATTTCAACAAAAAAAAAAGAGAGAGAGAGAGAAAGGAGACTGGGTGCTGTGGCTTGTGCCTGTAATCCTAGCACTCACTGGGAGGCCAAGATGAGTGGATTGCTTGAGCTCAGGAGTTCGAGACCAGCCCGAGCAAGAGCAAGACCTCATCTCTATTAAAAATAGAAAAACTGAGGCAGGAGAATTGCTTGAGCCCAGGAGTTTGAGGTTGCTGTGAGCTATGATGATGCCATGGTACTCTACCCAGGGCGACAAAGTGTGACTGACTCAAAAGCAAACAAACAAATACAATTTTAGAAAGAGAGAGAAAGGAATAACAGAATTTATTTTACAACTTCTAATGAATTAATGATCTCTGCAAAGTTCATCAATGGCTACCATCACACAAAATCAGAGATAGAAGACTACTATGTACCTCTTGATGGATACAACACTGCTATAAAGTAGTTTTGCCATACCTCCCTCCAAATCAAATGATAGTCATTAAGCCAAAATCTACCCATCAGCTTACAGGAAATAGAAGACAGGAGCATATTAAATGACTCCATGGGTACAAGGAACAATTGTGAACACTGTGAATGACTCTACCAGACAAAAGACCATTTTCTTAGCTCGGTGCCTGTAGCTCAGTGGCTGTGGCATCAGCCACGTACTCTGGAGCCAGCGGGTTCAATCCCAGCCCAGGTCTGCCAAACAATGACAACTACAACCAAAAAGTAGTCGGGCGTTGTGGTAGGCACCTGTAGTCCCAGATATTTTTTAATTGATTGATTTGGGGGGGGTCTTTTTTAACCCCCCACATCCCTTTTGGCGTGTAGTATAAGAAATGTGTGGCCAGGCACAGTAGCATGTGCCTGTAGTTTCAACTACTCAGGAGACTAAGGTGAAAGGATGGCTTAAACCCAGGAGATAGAGGCTACCTTGAGCTATGATCTCACCATTGCACTTCAGCCAGAGCAACAATATGACACCCTATCTCTAAAAAACTGAAAGAAAGAAAAAAGAAAAGAAAGAAAAGATATATGTGATCCTTATCTCTGAGTCCCAGCATAGTGTTCATAAAACCCTTGGAATTTCCTGGGTGATAGGAGCATCTTTTGTTATTCATAACAAGCCCCTTTCAACCATAGCAGAGTTGTGTTAATGGGGTGACTCTTGGTGGGCTCTCAGATAGCTTCACAAGGAGGACTGGTTGTCAGAGGAACTTTTACCCCAACCCTTTTCTTTCTCCATTACATCTAGAGAGGAGAGAGAGCCTGGAGATTAAGTTCAGTTACCAATGACCAATTATCTAATCAATCATGTCTACATAATAGAACCTTCATAAAAACCTCTAAACAAGAGAGTTTGGAAATCTTCCAGGTTGGTGAACACATGGAGGTGGTGGAAGGGTAGTGTGCCTACAGAGTACATGGAAGTCCTGCATCCCTCCCCTTATAAGTTACCTTATGTATCTCTTATATTTGGCTATTCCTGATTTGTATCCTTAATAATAAACTAGTAAGTATAAGTACTTTCTTGAGTTCTATGAGTCATTTTAGCAAATTATTGAAGCTAAGAGGAGCTGATAGGCATCTTTGAATTTATAGTTAGCCAGGCTGAAATATGGATAGCCTGGGTACACTCCACTTGTGCTAGTGTCCAAAGTTGGGAGTGTCAGTCTTATGGGACTGAGCCTTAGACCTGTGGAGTTAGTGTCAGAATTGAATTGAATTGATTTGAATTGAATTGAATTGAATTGTTGGACACTTAGTTGGTGTCAGAGAACTGATTGGTATTAGTAAACACCTCACACAGGTACAGAACAGATAATATAAGTATAAAGATTTTTTTCTTTCAATTATTTTAATTTTTAATGTATACATATAAAAGACAAAGTAGAAGAAGAAAATTATTTTCCCATTTAAAACATCAAAAATATTAAATGTAAGATAATTTTGTACATGTTATTTTCACTCTAATTATTTCCTTAAAGAAATACCATGAAACATTTGTAAGTTTCAAAGGCAGAAAAATATTCTATTTGCCTTTCATCAAAAGGAACATAAGGATCTCCCTTCCTGGTGAAATGTTCTGGGCTAACTACTGGCCTGCAACAGAATTTAACTGTACATCACAAAGTAGTCAACACTGGCTTCTATAATGCCCAGTCTAGAGCAAGTGGAATGCTCACACAAATTTTTAGGATTTCTGTAAAAGTTGTTTTTTTTTCTTATTTCACTTGTTTCTTTTACTTTATTTTTATTTTTTTGAGATAGAGTCTCACTATCTTGCCCTCAGTAGAGTACCATAGCATCATAGCCCAGAGCAACCTCAAGGTCTTGGGCTCAAGTGATTCTCTTGCTTCAGTCTCCCAAGTAGCTGGGACTACAGGCACCCACTACAATAGTCAGCTATTTTTTTAAGAGATGGGGTCTCGCTCTTGCTCAGGCTGGTCTTGAACTTGTAAGATGAAGCATTCCACCCACCTTGGCCTCCTAGAGTGCTAGGATTACAGGCGTGAGCCACCATGCCCCGCCTAGTACAAAGACTATACTTTCATTTAACAAACCTTTATTGAATACTTCATGCCAGGCACAAAGACTAGAAATGCTAAGATGAATAGTGTGGACTCTTTCCCTCTACTGGCTTATGACAGTACAGTGGAAAAGACACTCTAACCTGTGAACTAATTAAAAAACCAAAATGTGACATGCAGAAAAGAAGTATGTACAAGGTATAGAAATAAATTAAGCCAGGCTGGGCATGGTGGCTCATGCCTATAATTGTAGCACTTCGGGAGACTGAGGCAGGAGAATCACTTGAGGCCAAGAGTTCAAGACTATCCTGGGCAACATAGTGAGACCCTGTCTCTACAAAACGTAAAAAAATTAACCAGACATGGCAGTATGTGCCTGTAGTCCTAGCTACTTGGAAGGCAGAGGAGGGAGGATCTCTTCTGCCTAGGAGTTCAAGAGTTACAGTGAGCTGTGAATACCCCAATGTACTCCAACCCAGATGACAGAGTGAGACCCTGCCTCTATTATTTAAAAAAAGGAAGAAGAGGTATGATTAAAAAGGAAAGATTAAGAAGTAACTACTAATTTAGTTTGACAGATTAGTTTTTTCTATTCAGGTAAAATAATCTCAAACTAACTAAAACTTTTCTTCAAAAGCACCATTGACTATCTCAGTTGTTTAATTTTTTTTTTTTTTTTTTTTTTTGTCACCCTCAGTAGAGTGCTATGGCATCATAGCTCACAGTAACCTCAAACTCTTGGGCTTAAGAGATTCTCTTGCCTCAGCCTCCCAAGTAGCTGGGCCCACAGGCACCTGCCACAACGCTCAGCTCTTTTTAGAGATGAAGTCTCACCCTGGCTCAGGTTGGTCTCGAACTTTTGAGCTCAGGCTATCCACCTGCCTCGGCCTCCCACAGTGCTAGGATTACAGGCGTGAGCCAACATGCCCAGCCTCAGTTGTTTAAATTTTTAATTCAAGTAAGGAATGGAAAACCTCTGGTCTATTGATGAGATCAGGTTTTGACCCAGTTTTATTCCAACAGTATATATGGTAATTATTTATACATATGTTAGCAAAAGCATATGATTTTAAAGGTTTTTTTAAAAACATAAAGCAGACCAGGGATAGCAAACTACTTATCATGGCCAGCTGTCTATTTCTGTAAATAAAGTTTATTGGTACATAACTATACACATTTGTTTGCATACTATCTATAGCTGCTTGCATGCTACAACAGCAGGGTTTAGTAGCTACAACAGAGATTGCTACAACAGCTACCTACAAAGCCTGAAACATTTATTGGTCGTATATGGTCCAAATGTTTCTGTCTCCCCAAAATTTATATGTTGAAACCTGACCCCCAATGCAAAGTATTAAGAGGTGGGGACTTTAAGAGGTGATTAGGTCATAAGGGCTCTGCCCTTGTGAGGGGAATGGCCTTAGAGCCATTATACAAGCAGCTTGAGGGAAGCTGTTTGCCTCTTCTGCCATGTGAGGCAAGCAAGACAGCACCTTGGAAGCAGAGAATGAACCCTCACCAAACACTGAACTTGCTGGCACTCTGATCTTGGACTTCCCAGACTCTAGAACTGTGAGAAATAAATTTCTATTATTTACAAATTATCCAGTTAAAAGCATTTTATTATAGCAGCCTGAATGGAAAAATATAGCTGCTAAGAACGTATAGTAGTGCCGCCACTCGCTCAAAAAGTTAAACATAGAGTTACTATTTGACCCAGCAAGTTCATTTTTAGGTATATACCCAAGAAAAATGGAAACATATGCCCATACAAAAACTTATACATGAATGTTCTATAGTAGCCTTATTCATCATAGCAAAAAAATAGAAACAACCTAAATGTCTATCAACTGATAAATAGATAAATAAAATGCATACCTATCTATATAATGGAATAATATTTGGCCATAAAATGGAATGAAGTATTAATGAAGTCCTAATACACATCACAATATGGAAATCCGAAAACTTTTATGCTTGGTAAAAAAAGCCAGTCACAGAAAACCACACATTGTATCATTCAATATATATGAAATGTCCTGAATAGGCAAAACCATCGGAACAGAAAATAAATTAGTGATTGCCTGGGGATAGGGAAGGTGGGGAGCGTTTGGGAAGTACCTGTTAATAAGTATAGGGTTTCTTTTGGGGGTGATGAAAATGCTCTAAAATTAGGGAGTAGTGAATATATTAAAAACCACTGAATTGCACACTTTAAAAGGATAAATTTTACAGTATGTAAACTTTCTCTCAATAAAGCTGAAAGTAGATGGGGTATTTTTACTTCTCTTTGAAAACAATATAAAAAATACAAACTTCTTTTCACTTATATGATCATTCATAACCTTCTATGAGTTTTCCACATTATTTCTTAAACTCATAAAGTACTTTACAGCTTTCATAAACATCTCATTGGATCTTTACAAGAAGTAGGTTGAAGGCTGGATGCAGTAGCTCACACCTGTGCTCCTAGCACTCTGTGAGGCCGGGATGGGTGGATCACTTGAGCTCACAAGTTCAAGACCAGCCTGAGCAAGAGCGAGACCCCATCTCTAAAAATAGCGAGGTGTGGTGGGAGCCTGTAGTTCCAGCTACTTGGGAGGCTGAGGTAAAAGAATTGCTTGAGCCCAAAGTTTGAAGTTGCTATGAGCTAGGACACCATAGCACTGTACAAGGGTGAAAAAGTGAGACTCTGTCTCAAAAAAAGAAAAAAAAAGGAGTAGGATGAGTATTACTATTTCACATTATATGTAAGGGAGTATGAATGGTTTAAAGAAATAAAATTACAAGCTAGTAGGCATTTATTTTTTAGATTTCTATATCAATAGTTTTCCCTATATTATTACTTTGCCATTCTCCAAATTCTTTTAAAATTAGATATCAAATGATGCCATTTCCTTATTTAAAACCCTGAAAAGGTATTCCATTGCACTTAGAAGAAAATCTAAACTCCTTACCATGGCCTGTAAGTACCTATATGATCAAGCCTCTTTCTCTGATCTTACCTTGAATAGTCTTTCTCTTAAGCAGCCAAAAATTATATTCATTCAATTAACAAATATTTCTTATGCTCCTAATTTGTGTTAGATATCTAATTAGACATTGAGTGATACAAAGATAATATCTGTCTTTGAAAAGCTCACAATTTGACTCCTAGGTATATACCAAACGAAAACAGACTCAATGTCAGTGACAGATACAGACATATGAACAAATAAAACACTTTTTCAGAGTAAAATATTTTGCAGAGTTAAGAACAATGTGGTGCTGGACACAGAAGGTCATGCTTGTAAACCTAGCACTCCAGGAGGCCCAGGTGGGAGGAATGTTTAAGGTCAGGAGTTTGAGATCAACCTTAGCAAGACTGAGACTCCTGTCTCTACTAAAAATAAAAAAAATATTAGCTGTGCACAGTGATTTGTACCTGAGGCCCAGCTATTCTGGAGGCTGAGGCAGGAGGATCACTTGAGCCCAGGAGTTTGAGGCTGCAATGAGCTATATGATGAGGCTACTGTACTCTAGCAGAGTAACAGAATGAGACTCTTCTCAAAAAAATAAAGAGTAATGAAGGACAGGAGTACAAAGGACAGAGCGAGACACTGCCTACAAGAATCACAGAAGGATTTTTATCAAAGAAGGAATGATATGGGCATGCAATTGAAAGATGAATAGTCGTGCATAAAGGTGCAGTGAATGGCCAAAGAATGGAAGAAAGCCAACAGGTCTATATGAGGCTTTCCAATCCCTCAGAAAAATTATCCAGAGGTGAGTAAAGAATCCAAAACAGGCAGCTTGATCAACTCAACTATTGGCATACAGTGCAGCAGAAAAATTCCTTCGTCAGTTCATTGTCCCTTTGATAGCTCAGCTGGTAGAGCGGAGGACTGTAGCTACTTCCCTTTGTCAGCTCATTACAAAGATTGGCAATGGTTAAAACACAAATAAATATTTAGAGCAACATTACATTAATTCATTCAAAAACAATATTTTGAGTGCCTACTATTAAGAACAATTCAGCTGGGTGCAGTGGCTTATGCCTATAATCCCAGCATTTGGCAGGCCAAGGCAGGTGGATTGCCTGAGCTCACGAGTTCAAGACCAACCTGAGCAAGAGCAAGACCCCTGTCTCTAAAAAAATAGCCAGCTGCTGTGGCGGGTGCCTGTACTCCCACAGTACAGGCTGTGGAGAGCACTTGGGAGGCTAAGGCAAGAGAATCGCTTGAACCCAAGAGTTTGCAGTTGCTATGAACTAAGATGCCATGGCATTCTACCAAGGGTGACCAAATGAGACTCTGTCTCAAAAAAAAAAAAAAGAAAAGAAAAGAAAAAAGAGAACAATAAACAGAAGTGACCAAATCTCTGTCTTCATAGTTTACATTCCAGTACAGGATTCAGACAATAAACAAATATATGATATGATGTTAGACATAAGAGCTATGAAGAAAAATAAAGCAGAGTAAGGGGTAGAGAATGTTAGGGCTATCATTTGATATGAGACTCAGTAAAGGTCTGACTGAGGAAGGAAGTTTTGAGCAGAAGCCTGAATGAAACAATCTAGGTATTACTTAGATCAGCTTCATAGATTAGGAAAACACATTTTCAGACTTTGCTGACTTCATCAATTTGGCCCTTCACTAAAGTGATGATTAACTGACCCCTTCTATTTATTTTACCTTGGTTATTTGACCGTAGGTAATTGGTCTCATGATTAGGCAGGTTAGGATTTATACTAGTATGATTTCTCAAAAAAAAATTAACTAACCCTGGGTTTATTTATTAACCAAAGTTCTGCACATTCTATTGCTCATGTGACCTTGTTTAAATTTCTCTTTGAGTCTCAGCTAGATTTTATCTCCTTATTATTCTAACCATAGTATCTCAAATGTGATGGCTCGCCCAAACAGCTAAAGACAGGGTGAAGACAAGCCTTAATTCCCCTTATTCTATCTCCAGAGTAAAGACTGAGAGGTAAAATACTGAAGAAAAATTAAGTCACTGTCTTCAACCAGAAAATTACTAAGGATCATTTTCTTGTTTACAAAAGGAGTATTCTCAGAAGAATAAATAAAAAGTACAGAAAGGGAACAGTGATAATCTCAAGAAATGCCAAGACAGGAAACCCAGGAGGCTATAAAATAATCTCAGTGGAGACCTGGAGAGGAGAAAGAAGAAAACAAAGTTTTTACAGCTCGGGAACTCTCTCAAATTGTTGTTCTGCCTTCTCTCTACATTCCTATTGTTCCTGAACAAGTCAATAGTATTCCAACATATAATGCATCATGATAAGATACTTTTTAAAATTCAAACAATCAGTTGTGAACTCTAAATAAAAAGTTAAGTATTGCTTGAAAGGTTACTGAAAAATGAGAATGGGAAACAAGAAATACCTTCATCAACCTAGGTCTACAAGCAATGGTTAAGAATTAGACCACCAGGCCGGGTGAGATGACTCACCCCTGTAATCCTGGCACTCTGCAGGTGGATTGCCTGAGCTCACAGGTTCAAGACCAACTTGAGCAAGAGAGAGATCCCACCTCTAAAAATAGCCAGGTGTGTGGCGGGTGTCTATAGTCCCAGCTACGCAGGAGGCTAAGGCTTGAGCCCAGGAGTTTGAGATTGCTGTGAGCTATGATGCCACAGCACTCTACCAAAGGGCGACAAAGTGATACTCTAGCTCAAAAAAAAAAAAAAAAAAAGAATTAAACCACCAAATCTATTATTTGCAGAATCAGGCCTATATATTCAAAGCAATTTTTAGAAGATGCATCAATATGCAGAAAAAGATGATAACATTCCTTAGAGTCTTTTAGTCTTCGATTACTTAGCAGAATTAGGAAGTACAAAGTAAGATGTTTGCTACGGGGTGGTTTTTACAGGCTATCACAGATTCTGGGTTAGTAAAAACTGGTTGAGATCTGTTATCATCAAGGAAAAAAAGCAAAGAGATTAGTCAATTTCTCCCTACTATTACAAATGCAATCTACAGAGACTCTTTGATAAAGGAATAAGACGCAATTAGAATTTGCCTGGAGAATCAGATTTTCTTCGCTACAGTTACTCATACCTGAGAGATGTGACTAAAATACTGCGAAGCTGTCTCCACAGGACTTTTGAAGAACATCTTCTCCTGAGGTTTTAGCTATGAAGAGAGTAAGACACACAGTGAGAATATCTACAATGGAATGAAATAAAGTACTGACAAATATCACCATTTCTAATGCACCTAGTGCATTTCCACTGTGCGTAAGTAAGAAGGAGATCACCACTGCTCTAGAAGATGTAGATTCTATGTCCAAATTCTCCTTCCCTCATGCTTCTATAACAGTGGTCACAAATTCTTCTGTTGTTTATCCTCTATTTACAACTGCTATCTGTAAGTGTGTTTCTTTTCTTTTCTTTCTTGCTTTAAAAAAAATTCATTAGCTCTACTTTTTGCATACTTTCTACAATCCAGGAATGGGATTGAGATAGTTTTTGACAAGGAGAGAAAAACTTACATTATCAGAAAGAGCCAGATGCTTGCAGGAAGTTCCACAAACAGTACATTTTTCTGGGAAGAAAAGGAGAAAACATTGTGTGGTTCTTAAGGGCATGAGATATGATTTTCTTTAAAGAATATGGTAAGAGTCAAAAGAAAAAGAAAGGAGCTCTTCAATTCATAATTGCTAAGTCATGGAAGAAGCCCAAGTGCCCATTGACCCACGAGTGGATTAATTAATATGTACACCATGGAATATCATGCAGCCTTAAAGAAAGATGTTTACATGGATGGAACTGAAACATATTCTTCTTAGCAAAGTATCTCAAGAATGGAAGAAAAAGTATCCAATATACTCAGATGTACTCAGCCCTACTATGAAAGCTATAACCCAATTATAACCTAAGAATATGGGAAAAGGGGCAAGGGAGGGGAGGGGAGGGGGGAGAATGGGCAGAGGGAGGGTAATCGGTGGGACCACAAATATGGTGCATCTTACAAGGGTACATGTGAAACTTACTAAATGTAGAATATAAATGTCTGAACACAATAACTAAGAAAATGCTATGAAGGCTATGTTAACCAGTGTGATGAAAATATGTCAAATGGTATATAAAACCAGTGTATGGTGCCCCATGATTGCATTAATGTACACAGCTATAATTTAATTTTAAAAAAAAAGAAAATACAGGGGCTCTTGAATTTAGACTATCATTGTGCTATAAAAGGACATCAATTTAAGTTTTCTTTTCTAAACCAGTATTTCCAAATAAGTATTTTAAAGTACAATAATTTTTTTTAATTCCTAGTTTCCTTCTGTGGGTCAGATGGAACAATTCTAAACTCTCAATAGGGGTACTGAAGTACATTTATAAGAGTACTGGGAAAAGAACAAGAATACAAATGATCTTAACTTAAAGTTAGTCTTTTTCATTCTACCTACCTGACAGCAGGTATACATTAGTACTCTAAGAAAATCTCCAGTTATTCTTGCCCTATTGTCATTTTGCTAATATTCTTAGATCTTGCTTTAAAGCTCTCCTACTCTTATTCCCCAATTAAGCCAATCTGAAGGAAGCAAAAATTAAAATTTCTAATCTTTCTTTGTATAGTAAAATTTTAGTAGTGCTGCTGGTTATTAAGATAAATGCCATGTCAGGAGAAAATATCACCTGGCATATGCTTCACAGAGAAAAACCACTCCAAAGTGAGCTGCTGTTACCATAGTAAACAGCTTTGTTACATTAGCAGATATAACGGTCCTGGATTCATTAGTACAGAGAAAAAAACCTTCTCCAGAGGCTACTTAACCTGACTGTTCTTGGGGACAGGAAAAAGTTTTTCCCAGTCCATACCATTGCCAGAGCGAGCTAGCAAGTACATGTCATTCTTCTATTTAAGAAAAAAACAAACTTCCACAGCTCTCCATCACCTGAAGATAAAGTTCAAGTTCTTTAGGCTGGCCAAGGCCTCCCTCACTAGCCTCATATCTCACCATCTCTTACCATACTCTTTATACTATACTAGTCCCAACTATGAATAGTCCCCTGCACTATGGCTTTTTGATAGTAGTATGTCTTTATACACACTGTTCTCTTAAGCCAGAATAATCTTCCCTGCTATATCCACTTGGCAAACTCCAGCCTATTATTCAACACTCTGTTGAAGCAGCACCTCTTCTATGAAGTCTTCCCTGATCAAAGCACCCTACCTCCAAGTCTGTCTTCTGGGCACTTATATACCATGTATTAATTTCAGCATTAAAAAAAAAACCCTTAAATTCAAGTAGCTTTTTATGACTTAATAGCTATAAGAACTTGATCAAATCCTTTATCTTCTCTGAGCCAGTTTTTCTCATTTATAAAATGGTTCTACTAATAATTACTACCTGGATTGTGATGAGGCTTACATAAAATTGGCACATTTGAAAATGCTTTTTATACCGCAAGGTATCATCACCATCATTTCTAATCAAACTGATTTCACAAGCTAGACCATTTTCCTTTAGAAATGGCTCTTGATAGCAGCCAACTTTATTATCCATTATTCTTATTCTATCACTTCTCCCTGATTAAGTCTGGTCTCTTTGACTTTCCTTGCCACAGACTTCAAAACACTAACAAGTACGTTTTGGTGACTAGTAATAGATTTGCTAAATCATTTGTGAATCTTATTAATTCTTTATTAATCAATCCCCCTCCAATTTCCAAAATCAACAGTTTCTTATAGTATCCATACCACCACTGGCCTATTAAATGATAACTAAGTAGATAACAGAAGTGATAACAGAAATAACTAACCATTTTATGCAGGTAGAAATGTTTTTGCCTGGAATGGGAAAACAGTTAAGTCACTCACCCAGGGTCATACACTTTTTACAGAAAATATGGCCGCAACTGGTGACAAAGAAATGAGCCCCATCTTTTCGGAAACACTGGTTGCAGTGAAACCAGTCCATTCTGGAGCAGATAAAGAGAAAGAGTTAGCATAACCTTGGGCATAATATAATTATAGTTGTTCCAAAATCTATGTAACAGTTGTTGTGAGTAATGAGGCCATGACACTCTACTGAGGGCGACAAAGTGAGATTCTGTCTCAATGAAATAAAATAAAATAAAAACAAAAAATAAAACCAAAATCTATGTAACGTTTGCTTAACTACTGAAGGTTTATTGGGATGTGGGCATATCATTGTGGGTGTTCCAGCTGGTTGTAAGGAAGTATAAGCACCCATAAAGTGAAAAAAAGCAGACTTCGGACTGTTATACCAATTTTGAATCTATATATTTTATATATATATATATATATATATATATACACACACACACATACATTTGGAAAAGTAATAGGACAGTGGTGAAATTTTCTTTCAAGTGGTGAGGTTATGAGTATTTGTGTGTGTGTGTGTGTTTTATAATCCAAATTTTCTGGATTCATGTACCAATTATGTAGCAATTAATTCATGTACCAATTTGTAATTAGAAAATACAATCCTCAAAAAAAATCCAAAAGCAGTGGCTCATGCCTATAATCCTAACACTCCGGGAGGCCGAGGCAGTAAGATCACTTGAACTCAGGAGTTCCAAGACTGAGCAAGAGCAAGACCCTATCTCTACAAAAATTAGAAGAATTAGCGGGGCTCATTGGTGCATGCCTATAGTCCCTTACTTGGGAGGCTGAGAGGCAGGTGTTGCAGGAACCCAGGAGTTTGAGGTTGCTGTGAGCTATGATGACACTGGCACTCTAGCCAGGCAACAGAGTGAGACTGTCTCACAAAAAATAAAGAAACAACTAAACAAATAAATGACTCTTTCTGTCTTAACAGTTTTCTGTGACAGGGCAAAAGTGAAGCCAAGTGGAGGTAGTGGATGTAGAAGATCACAAATTAGCTGCTTGGGACACATTTTATCTAAGGGAAACCAGGTTGAATGATAGTGTGATTTATGTTAGTACACACCTTCCTTCTACTCTACTGAAACTTGGAATCATATATATATATATATATAAGGGGCCTTCAAAATCATTTGTTTTGTCCAGTTCCACCATTTTTCAAAAGATATACCTGACTTTAAATTAAATGACTTGTCCAAAGTTTCATCTTTAGTTGGTGGTGGCTCTGGGATTAGAACCTATGTCTCCTGATTCCCCATGTCAAGTTCTTACTCCTACATTAAACAGCCTTTGTATTAGAAATGGTAACCATATACCCTGTATTTTCTGCCAATACCGATTTCATAAAGCTTGTTAAATACATAACTAAGTAAATGTGACTTTGTAGGATTTTTAAATGAGGAAATTGACATATCGCAAATACAGAACCAGCCTAGTGCAGTGGTTGATGCCTGTAATGCCAGCACTTTGGGAGGAATGCTTGGGACTAGGAGTTTCAGACCAGCAGGGGCAACATAGCAAGACCCCATCTCTACCAAATACAAGTAAAAAATACGGAACAGAACTGTAATTAGTTCATATGTTTAAAGAAATCACGTTTAATTTAGAATATTAATTAATTCTAGAATATTCATTTAATGAATATTCACTACTTAATAATATTCATTAGTTTGATTTACCTTAAAATTAAATCAGGAAAATAATCAAAACAGAAGGCAAGTTTTTCCCCACTGAAGTCTTCCTTTAAAAAATTCTTTTAAGTATTTTACAGAGAGGTTAAACAAATGAAAGGTAGTTTGCACCATACTTTAAACATTTTAGTCACAAAAGATTTACTATAAAAATTTACTGAATAAACAGCTTAATGAAATGATATCCCACAGACCGAGCTTCAGGGTTCTATTTGTTGCTCAAGATGCACGACGTTCAATCAAGAAGTAAGTCTAAGGAACTACCTACAGAACAGACCCCGCCATATTCCCCAGGTTCAAGGGCAGCAATAACAATTTGATTACCTGAGTTAGCCCCAGGATCCCCTTATAAGTGGTTAACTTGATTAGTTAGGACAATCCCGTGAAGGCAAAACTCGCCTGCTTTCCAGGGATGATCGGGATTCAGCAGTCTCAAATTTCCCTGAAGTTCTTTTTCTATCTACCTTCCTTATCAAAATCATCCAATTCTCCTCACGAAGAACTGGAAATGGCGGGAAAATAAATAGCGGCTGACACAAGGGAAAGACAACAGGCTGGGCGTGGCCAGAGGCGGTGCGTGGAGGCGTGGGCGCGGCCTGGGCGTGTGTTAAGAGTGGGTGTGGTCCTGAGGCGTGTGTGCGCACGGCGTGGGCGGGGCACGCAAAAGCTTTCTGGAGGTGGCGCCAAGCTACAGGTGGTCTGCAAGAGGCCAGGGATCCTGCTCTTAGCAGTGCGGGAAAATTCACCTCATTTAAAGATTGGGGATAAAAAAGGACTATGTTTTTTTTTTTTGTTTGTTTGTTTGTTTGTTTGTTTGTTTTTGTAGAGACAGAGTCTCACTTTACCGCCCTCGGTGGAGTGCCGTGATGTCACAGGACTCACAGCAACTTCCAGCTCTTGGGCTTTCGCAATTCTCCTGCCTCAGCCTCCCGAGCAGCTGGGACTACAGGCGCCCGCCACAACGCCCGGCTATTTTTTTTGTTGTTGCAGTTCGGTTGGGGCTGGGTTTGAACCCGCTACCCTCGGTATATGGGGCCAGCGTCCTACTCACTGAGCCACAGGGGCCACCCAAAAGAACTATGATTTTTTTTTTTTTTTTTTTTTTTTTTTGAGACTGAGGTTCACTTTGCTGTCCTTGGTAAAGTGCTACGGCATCAAAACTCACAGCAACCTCAAACTCTTGGGCTCAAGCGATCTTCTTGACTCAGCCTACCCGGTAGCTGGGACGTCAGGCTCCGGACACAATGCCGGGTTATTTTTAGACACAGAGTGTACTCTTGCTCAGGCTGGTCTGGAACTCCTGAGCTCCAGTAATCTACCTGCTTCCGCCTCCCAGAATTCTAGGGTAACAAGCATGAGCCACCGCACCCAGCCAAGAACAGTGATTTAATTCCATACATGTTACTCTAGAAACAAAAAGGTGAAAATAAACCTAATAGTGTTCTAATAAACGATGAGAACAGACTAGAATATACAGTCACAAAGTAGACAGAAACTTTAGATTAATAGTCTAAAATGAAACAAAGAATACGATGGATGTGGGGCCAGGAGCGGTGGCTCACACCTGTAATGCCAGCACTTGGGAGGCTGAGGCGGGTGAGTTGCCTGAGCTCACCAATTTAAAACCAGCCTGAGCCAGAGTGAGACCCCAGTCTCTTACAGAAAAAAAAAAAAAAAAGCTGAGCGTTGTGGCAGGTGCCTGTAGTCCCAGCTACTTGGGAGGCTGAGGCAAGAAAATCGCTTAAACCCAGGAATTTTTGGTTGCTGTGTGAGGGTGACAAAGTGAAACTTTTTTTCAAAAAAAAAAAAAAAAAAAAGAAAAGAAAGAAAGAAAGAAAAGAAAAGAAAAAAGGAGAATATAACGGACGCTTTGAAAGAGCAGCACAAATCAGAATAGCAAAGTAAAAAATGCTATCAACAGGGAACAGTGGAATATTAAATAACTAGCAAAAATTTAAAGAAGAAGATTCTAAACTTTTTTCAGAAATAAAAAATGAGGGGGAAAAAAACATAATTAAGGAAATAAGGACTAAAAAAAGAAAAGTTTGTTAAAAAGGGAAAAGTCGGCTGGGTGCATCTAGCATTCTCAGAGGCAGAGGCAGCTGGATTGCCTGAATTCAGAAGTTCAAGACCAGCCTGAGCAAGAGCAAGACCCTGTCTCTAAAAATAGACAAGCGTTGTGTCAGGTGTCAGCTGGGGTAAGAGGATTGCTTGAGCCCAAGAGTTTAAGGTTGCTGTGAGCTATAATACCACACCACTCTACTGAAAGTGAAACTCTGTCTCAAAAAAAATAAAAAGTTAAACATAGAACAACCATACTGTATAACCCAGAAATTCCACTCAGAAGTGTATACTAAAAGAATTGAAAACCCTGCCAGGCAAGGTGGCTCACACCTGTAATCCCAGCACTCTGGGAGGCCAAGGGTGGTGGATTGCTTGAGCTCATGTGTTTGAGACTAGCCTGAGCAAAGTGAGACCCTGTCTCTACTAAGAATACAAAAAACTGAGGCAAGAGGATTGCTTGAGCCCAAGAGATGGAGGTTGCTATTAGATATGATAAAGCCAGGGCACTATCCGTAGGGCCACCGCTTGAGACTCTGTCTCAACAAAAAAAAAAAAAAAGAATTGAAAGCCCAACTCAAACAGTGTATATGTATACCAAAATTCATAGCAGCATTCTTCACAATAGCTAAAATGTAGAAACAACCCAAGTGTCCACCAACAGATGAATAGATAAGCAATGTGGTTATGCACATAGTGGAACATTATTTAGCCATCAAAAGGAGTGAAGTTCTGATACATGATACAAGCTGGATAAACATGCTAAGTGAAATAAGCCAGACACAAAAACACATATATTTCATGGTGACACTTATATAAAATATAAGCAATCAAGTTCATAGAGAGAGAAAGTATATTAGAGATTATACGGGTTTGGGGAAAGAGAGATGGGAAGTTATTGCTTAATAAGTATTGCTTTTTGTTTGAGGTAATGGAGAATTTTAGAAATAGAAGTGACTGGCCAACTGCCGTGGCTCATGCCTATAATCCTAGCATTCTGGGAGGTGGAAGCAGGTTGATTGCTTGAGCTCAGGAGTTTGAGACCAGCCTGAGAAAGAGCAAAACCCTTGTCTTTATTAAAAATAGAAAAACTACCCAGGCATCCCAGGGGCATCTGTAATCCCAGCTACTCAGGAGGCTAAGGCAAGAGGATCTCTTGAGCCCAAGAGTTTGGGGTTGCTGTGAGCCATGATGCCACAACACTCTACCCAGGGTGACAGAGTGAGATTTTATCAGAAAGAAAGAAAAAGAAAGAGAAATAGACGGTTGTACAACACTGAATGTAATTAATGACACTGAATTGTAAACTTAAGGATGATTAAATGGCAAATTTCATTTTGTGTATATTTTGCCAAAATAAAAAGGGAAATCATTGTCCATGTCTATGCAGGCCTATTTCTGGACCCTCTATTCTGTTCTATTGATCTGTATGTCTGTCTTGATGCCATTACCACACTGTCTACATTAGTGTAGCTTTATTATGTCTTTTTTCTTTTTTTTTTTTTTTTTTGGTCACAGTAGAGTGCCATGGCGTTACAGCTCACAGCAACCTCCAGCTCTTGGGCTAAGGCAATTCTCTTGCCTCAGCCTCCTGAGTAGCTGGGACTACAGGCACATGCCATCCGCACAATGCCCAGCTATTTTTGTTGTTGTTGCAGTTTGGCTTGGGGCCAGGTTCAAACCCACCACCCTCAGACACCACCCATAAGTCTTGAAATGAGGTAGTTTGTATTTCTTTTTTTTTTTTTTTGAGACAGAGTCTCGCTTTGTCACCCTTGGTAGAGTGCTATGGCATCAGAGCTCATAGCAACTTCAAACTCCTGGGTTCAAGCGGTTCTCCCGCCTCAGCCTCCCAAGTAGCTGGGACTATAGGCATCCACCACAATGCCCAACTATTTTTAGAAGTGGGGACTCGCTCTTGCTCAGACTGGTCTCAAACCAGTGAGCTCAGGCAATCCACCGGCCTTGGCCTCCTAGACTGCTAGGATTACAAGTGTGAGCCACCGCGCCCTGCCTTGAAATGATGTAGTTTTAAGCCTTCAACTTTATTCTTTTTCAGAGTTTCTTTGGCTATTTGGACTCCTTTGCATTTCCACATGAATTTTATAATCGCAAAAATAGTTTTCTAAAAGGAGCCTGATAAGATTTTTAAAAACATTTGTATTTTTAAAACTTTTCATTGATGCATAATATACATACAGAACTGTGCATACTTCATACACATAGAGCTCACTGAATTTTTACAAACTCAATACACCCATGTAACCAGCACCCAGATCAGGAATTAGAACATTTCCAGCATCCAGAAAACTCCTTGTTCCCCATTCCATCTATCTCCCCTAATGTAACCATTATCCTGACTTCTAGTACTATAGATTTTAACTTTTTATTTTGAAATCATTATAGATTGATAGGAAATTGCAAAAAACAGGGCAGAGAGGTCCCATGTACTCTTCATTCAATTTTCCTGTATTACTGTAACACAATATCAAAACCAAGAAATTGATATTAATACTATCCACAGACATTATGACATTATTTAGATTTTATTACTCTTATATGCACTGATTTATGTGTGTGTGTTTGCCATTTTAGCATATGTACAGATTTATGAAGCCACCACCACAATCAAGAAACAGTATTCAAGTAGCTTGAAGATTCCTTGTGCCACAATACCTTCCAAAACTCAGACAAAAATATTTAGAAATCTTGAATAGACCAATATCGAGTACTGAAACACCATCACTTATACAAAACCTCCCAAAAAAGAAAGCCCTGGACCATAGGGCTTCACCCCAGAATTCTGTCAAATTTTCAAAGGGGAACTAGTTCCTATAATGCATAAACTTTTCCAAAATATAGAGAAAGATGAAGCAAAGATATGAAGCAAATATCATCCCCTGATCACAAAACCAGGAAAGGACCCTACAAAAAAGAAAACTATATACCAATATCATTAATGAATATTGATGCAAAAATATTCAACAAGGTACTAGCAAACAGAATACAACAACACAATTAAAAGGTTATATACCATGATCAAGTGGGTTTTATCCCAGAGACACAAAGTTGGTTCAACATACGCAAATATATAAATATAATACAGCACATAAATAGAATCAAAAACAAAGACCACATGTTTCTTTCACTTGATGCAGAAAAGGCTTTTGATAATATCCAGCATCCTTTTATGATAGAAACACTCAAGAAAATAGGTTTAGAAGGAACATTCCTTAAACTAATAGAGGCTATCTACAGCAAACTCACAGCCAATATCATATTGAATGAAGTAAAACTGAAAACATTGCCACTCAAATCTGAAACCAGACAAAGATGCCCACTGTCTCCACTGCTATTAAACAGTGTTGGAAGTCTTAGCCATGGCAATCAGGCAAGAGAAGGAGATCAAAGGAATCCAAATGGGGGCAAAGGAGGTCAAACTCTCCTTCACAGATGACATGATCTTATACCTGGAAAACCCCAGGGACTCAACTACAAAGCTCTTAGAAGTGATCAAGGAATATAGCAGCATCTCAGGTTACAAAATCAATACCCACAAATTAGTAGCCTTCGGATATGCCAACAATTGTCAAGCTGAGAATAATAGCACCAAAGAAGATGAAATATCTGGGAATATATCTAACAAAAGACATGAAAGATCTCTATAAAGAGAATTATAAAACTTTGAGAAAGGAAATAGCAGAAGATGTCAACAAATGGAAGAATATACCATGCTCATGACTGGGAAGAATCAATATCATTAAAATCATCATACTATGCAAAGCAATCTCTAGATTTAATGCAATCCCCATCAAAGCACCAATGTTATACTTTAAAAATCCTGAAAAAAATAGTACTTTGATTCATATGGAACCAGAAGAAAAAAAAAAATAGCAAATACAGTCCTTAGATATAAAAACAATTCTGTAGGCATCATGTTGCCAAACTTCAGGTTATATTACAAGGCTATAGTGATCAAAACAGCATGGTACTGGCACAAAATTAGAAATACAGATCTATGGAATAGGATAGAGAATCTAGAGATTAACGCAGCCACATATCATCATTTAATCTTTGATAAGCCTAACAAAAACATGCAATGGGGAAAAGAATCCTTATTTAACAAATGGTGCTGGGAGAACTGGTTATCCACATGCAGAAGACTGAAACTATACTCATACCTCTCACCATTGACAAAAATTGATTCTCATTGGATAAAAGATTTAAATTTAAGACATGAAAACAATAAAAATTCTAGAAGAGAATGTGGGGGAAACACTTGAAGATAGTTGTTTGGGGAAAAATCTTTATGAGAAGACAGCCCCTAAAAATTGCAGCAGCACCAAAAATAAATAACTATGACTTGATCAAGCTAAAAAACTTTTACATTGAGCATGCCAGATGCTGGTGTGGATGTGGATAGAAGGGAACATTTCTACACTGCTGGTGGGATTGCAAACTAATACAGCCCTTTTGGAGAGAAGTATGGAGAATTCTCAAAGATCTAAATGTGGACCTTCCATTTGACCCTGCAATCTCATTACTAGGTCTACCCAGAAGAACAAAAATCATTTTACCACAAAGACATCTGCACTAGAATGTTTATTGCAGCTCAATTCATAACTGCCAAGTCATGGAAGCACTCTAAGTGCCCATACACCCATGAATGGATCGAAAAACTGTGGTGTATGTATATCATGGAATATTATTCAGCTATTAAAAAAAATGGAGATGTTACAACTTTTTCATTTATCTGGATGGAGTGGAAATACATTCTTCTTAGTAAAGTATCACAAGAATGGAAAAATAAATATACAATGTACTCCATACTACTATGAAATCAATATATAAACAATTATATGTTCCTAAGAACAAAAAAACACTACTATAGCCCAGTTTTTTTGGGGGGAGGATAGAAGAAAGCAGGGTCAGGGGAGGGGAGGACACATGGCAGAAAGAGGGAGGGCACGAGGCAGGATCTTACCTAATGTGCACATTGTGAGGGTGTATAACACGCCCCCTGAGTGAAGGGCTTTTCTACAAATGGAACTTTACCCTGGAAGTGAGAACAATGTAACCTAAATATTGTACCCTCATATTAATTTGAATAAAGTTTTTTAAAAAGAGATTCCTTGTGCCATTCCTTACCATCTAATACCTGTTTCCCCTGTCCCACCCACCCTGCTTTTTTAAAATTTTGCTTTCAATTTTAACTGGCTTTCACTCATCTGAGTTTGAAGGGTTTTTTTGTTTTTGTTTATTTGTTTGCTTTGCTTTGCTTCCTTTAGTGATTCTCTTGCCCTTTGCCTCCCAAGTAGCTGGGACTACAGGTGCCCGCCACATGCCTGCTTTTTTTTTTTTGGTAGAGATGGAGTCTCACTGTGGCTCACTCTGGCTCATGCTGGTCTTAAACCTCTGAGCTCAGGCAATCCACCCGCCTTAGCCTCCCACAGTGCTAGGACTACAGGCGTGAGCCACTATGCCTGCCCCCACTCCTTTTTTTGAGACAGAGTTTCACTCTGTCACGTTGGGTAGAGTGGTGTGGTGTCATCATAGCTCACAGCAACTTCAAACTCTTGGGCTCAAAGATCCTCTTGCCTCAACCTCCCAAGTAGCTGGGACTACAGGCGCCCATTACAACGTCCGGGCTATTCTTTTTTTTAGAGATGGGGTCTCGCTCTTGCTCAGGCTGGTCTCAAATTCCTGGAGCTCAAGCAATCCACCTGCCTCAGCCTCCCCAGGGCTGAGATTATAGGCATGAACCTGGCCCTGCTAGTTTTTTCTATTTTTAGTAGCTACCTGATCTAGCTCTTCCTCAGGCTGGTCTCAAACTCCTGAGTTTAAGCAATCTACTTGCCGCTGCCTCCCAGAGTGTGAGGATTACAGATATCAGCCACCTTGCTGGCCCCTGACCCCTTTCTTAACACTTGGCAGTCACTAATCTATTCTCAATCTCTATAATTTTGTCATTTCAAGAATACTATGTAAGTGGAATAATACATGTAACTTTTTGAGATTGGCCTTATTTTGTTACTCAGCCTAATGTCTTTTCTGGAAATTATAAATTGGGTGATATTTATTTTTTAATTCATTTTGTCAGTTTCTGTCTTTTAATTTATATTAGAGCGTTTAAATGTTTGTTTTTTTTTTTTTTTTTTTTTAGATAGAGCCTCAAGCTGTCGCCCTGGGTAGAGTGCCGTGGCGTCACAGCTTACAGCAACCTCAAACTCTTGGGCTTAAGTGATTCTCTTGTCTCAGCCTCCCAAGTAGCTGGGACTACAGGTGCCTGTCATAATGCCTGGCCATTTATTGTTGTTGTTGCAGTTGTCATTGTTGTTTTAGCTGACCCAGGCCAGATTCAAACTCGCCAGCCTTGGTGTATGTGGCCAGCTCCCTACCCACTGAGCTACAGGCACCACCTATTTAGACCATTTAAATGTAATTTTTGTCAGAAAGAAAAGTGTTTAATATCTGAAATAACCTCTCTTAGTTTCAGTATCCACATGGAAAACAAAATCAGAAACAAAAGTCCACCAGACTTTTCTTCCCAGATTATTCTGGGAAGAAATCCCACAATAATCCAATTTGGAAAGAATTTATTTAACAAAATAAAATAGAGAGATAACGGTCCATGGGGCTCTGGGGAAAGAGGACACGTGTTTGAGGCCAATGTCTGCCCAGCACACTGGAAAGGGCTCTGAGTGGGCTGCCCTTGGACCTGTCACTGAAGAATCATACTTGACAACCAGAACCGTTGTGCACCATTCCACAGTTTCCTAATGCACACTGGTCATTATGTACAGATAACAAAATATCATACAATTGCAGTCTGTTACGAAGTGGCTTCTAGCTCTCCTATGCTGGCTTGGCACATACATACACGCAAAGCAAGGAAGTTTTGAGGGCTTCACCAAACAGTTACATTTTGGCGAAAACAGAGGACAAAACTCTAAGATTCATTAGCAGGGTCAAAGCCACTGAAATGAAAAAGATGTATTTTCTCAACAGAATGAAGGAGTTAGACTACCACTACAATCTTTTTTTAATACTCTCTGCTAGCCTTTCTCCATTCAGGTCAAAGTTCATTGCAGCAAAGCACAAAGTCCTCTGTCAAGCCAGTATTCTCTACTTCCAGGGTCATAGGTCACAGGTCATGTTCAGTCAGTGTGAGGAATCATGGGAGGATGCTGGTTGTCCTCATCCAGACACAGGGTGCTGGTTTCATCCTCCAGATAAGCACCGCCCACAGCACCCAGGTCATCTGTGTAGGCTTTGGGGTTTGTGTAATGCTTCTTACCAAATCTTGTTGAAGAGGAAGGCATGTTGGTACCTCTTGCTATAGCTGTACTGTATGTCTGAGTTACTAATGGGCAGTCATGAGAGGCAGAGTCTATGATTTCACTGGCCATCTCCATATTGCCATCTAACCTTTGCTGCTTCAGTAAGGCACACTTGCCCCCCTCTTGGGGGTTCAGGTTGTACATGTACAGGTACCCACCAGAGGGATCTTCTGAATTGTGGCCAATGAACAGATGTTTTTGTGGCCACAGAAGGGAGACAGACTGTGGCATTGGCCCTGCCTTGTTTGAATGTTTCTGTCACTTGAGAAGGCAGGTAGCAGGTGGAGGCCATAAGCACCTTCCCCAAGTATCCAGTCCAAGTGTTGGGTTCCTCCGGGTGGTTTTCTTTCACAGTCTCAAGTTGTTTTTTGTTTTTTTTTCTTAACTTTTCTGCCAATTTTTCAGGTAACAGTCTCAACATTGAGGATGTGCACAGTCTCAGTGTTGGTAGATGCAGGGAGGAACATGCCGCCCATACTGAAGGCCAAGGAGCAGGCACCAGCACCCTGCTTAACTCCTCTCTGGAATTCAAAGAGTTTTTGTCCCTCTGGAATGGAAAATGCCCTATTAACGGTCCCCTTCTCAGAAGGAGTGGCAAGTTTGGATCCACTTGATTCAAAAGCCAATGACACTGGGCGGCGCCTGTGGCTCAGTGAGTAGGGCACCGGCCCCATATACCGAGGGTGGCAGGTTCAAACCCAGCCCTGGCCAAACTGCAACAAAAAAATAGCCGAGCATTGTGGTGGGCGCCTATAGTCCCAGCAGCTTGGGAGGCTGAGGCAAGAGAATCGCGTAAGCCCAAGAGTTAGAGGTTGCTGTTAGCCCTGTGACACCAAGGGCACTCTACCCGAGGGCGGTACAGTGAGACTCTGTCTCTACCCAAAAAAAGCCAATGACACTAAAAGACTGTCATGAACCAGGATCAATTTACAGTTCTCAAACTAATCTTATTGAAGATCTGCACCTTGGCTGGCAGGTGGCTCATGCCTATGATCCTAGCACTCTGGGAGGCCACTTGAACTCACGAGTTTGAGACTAGCCCAAGCAAAAGCATGAACCGTGTCTACTAAAAATAGAAAAACTGAGGCAAGAGGATCACTTGAGCCCAAGAGTTGGAAGTTACTGTTGTACGCTATGACGCCATGGCACTCTACTCAGGGTGACAGCTTGAGACTCTGTCTCAAAAAAAAGAAGACCTGCACCTCTGGGAGGGTTGCACTCCCTGAGTATGAAAAGTAACAATTGTCATTGTATAATTGACAGTGCACAGAAGCCTGCAGGATTTGGAGGGGTCTCTCTGATTCTACACAGTACCTTCCTGTCCTGGATGTTGTACATATACAGAGACTCTTCCAGGCATTGAGCTTCTCAGCCAGTATTGTGTTGGAGTAGCTGTAACTGCAGATCTTGGTTCATTTCTTAGAGTGGCAAGCCTTTAGCTTCCTTGGGGCTTTAAGGTTCATGATGGCCTCTGAGCTGCTTGAGAACAATCTTTCTACAATGCACACATCTTCAGTGTCAGTGCATTCATAGACCTGTTCCAGCTTATCCACAGAAAAAAGGAAGAAAAATTTATAAATGGACTTACTACAAACAGCTGGAGACCAGTAAACAAGGAGACGAGGAGAACCAGCTGCTCTTGATGCCCTTTTCACTGCTGTGTTGTCCTGGTTGAAGTGGTGAAGAGCAACTAGCCAGCACCAGCCTCCTCCCTCTGGCTTTCCAGATTCATGGCTAGGTGCCAGCGGGCACGTGGGCAAGAAGGCGGATCCGGCTGCACCCAGGATCAGAGCCAACCGCTGGCTGCCTCGGTGCCTCTGCTCTTTGTCCTGGGATCAATCGCTGTCACATCTTGTCCCAGCTCTTTTTTATGCACTGGAGCCTGGGCGTAATTATTGACATGTTAAGTCTTAAGTAGGCTCTTATACTGTTTATTTTGTTTGTTCCCCGTTTTTATTCTGTTTCACTTTCCTTTCTGTAGGTTACTTGAACATCTTTTAGAATTTTCCATTAAAATATATATACACACACACATATATACATAATATATATACACACACTTTTTTTGAGGCAGAGTGTCGCACACACACACGCACATATATACACACACACACACACACTTTTTTTTTTTTTTTTTTTTTGAGACAGAGTGTTGCCATTGTAGCTCACTGCAACCTTAAACTCCTGGGCTCAAGCAATTTCTCTTGCCTCAGCCTCCTGGATAGCTTGCACCACAGGAGTATGACAAGACACCTTTTCTTTTCTTTCTTTTTTTTAAGTAGAGACAGGGTCTCACTCTTATTCAGGATGGTCTCCAACTCTTGAGCTCAAGGTATTCCCCCTACCTGGGCCTCCCAGAGTGGTAGGATTTCAGGTGCGAACCCCCAGCTCAGCTTCTAACCGTTTTTGTCTGCATGTTTCAAGGGTTGCTCTAGATATCACACTAGACGTAGGGAGTTAGACACACATAACCTCATTTGATTTTCCTTATAGATGATGATACCATCTATGAGTAAAAACAGTTTTACTTTTTTCTTTCAAATTTGGATGCCTTTGCTTCCTTTTCTTGCCTAATTGCACTAGCTATAACTGTCAGTACAGTGTTAAATAGATTAGTAAAAGCTGACATCCTTGTCATATTCTTATTATTTTTTTCTTTATGATGTCGCCCGAGGTAGAGTGCCGTGGCATCACAGTTCACAGCAACCTCAAACTCTTGGGCTTAAGCGATTCTCTTGCTTCAGCCTCCCAAGTAGCTGGGACTTGCCCACCACAACACCCAGCTATTTTTTATTGTAGTTGCCATTGTTGTTTAGCTGGCCCCAGGCCAGGTTCAAACCCGCCAGCCTTGGTGTATGTGGTTGGTGCCATAACCACTGTGCTACAAGCACTGAGCCCTTGTTATATTCTTGATCACAGAGAAAAAGCATTCAGTATTTCACCATTAAGTATAGTGTTGCCTGTAATTTTCTCAGAAATGTCCTATTTAGGAAGTACCCTTCTATTTCTAAGTGTCTGAGGGTTTCTTAAAAAAAAAAAAAAAAAAATCAATATTGGGGCCAGATGCAGTAGCTCACGTCTATAATCCTACCACTTTGGAAGGCCAAAGCAGGAGGATTGCTTGAGGCCAGGAGTTCAAGACCAGCCTGAGCAACACAGCAAGTCCTCAACTCTATAAAAAAGAAAAAAGTGAACCAGATATGGTGGTGTGCACCTGTAGTCCCAGCTACTCAAGAGGCTGAGTCAGGAGGATTGCTTGAACCAAGGGAGTTCAAAGCTGCAGTGAGCTATGATTGTGCCACTTGTATCCAGCCTGGGTAAAAGAGTAAGATCCTGTCTTTAAAATAAACAAATAAAAATAATAATAAAATAAAAGTCAGGATTTGATATAATTTTTCTTTTATTAGTGCATTACTATGGTGAGTTATATGGTTTTTGAATGTTAAACCAGCTATGTATTCGTGAAATAAACTTGTTCATGATATGTGATCCTTTCTATTTATTGTTTTGTTTGATTTGCTAAAATTATGTTTATACTTTTTGTGTCTATATTCATGAGAAGAATTGGTCTGTAGTTTTTTATACTATATTTTTATGGTTTAGTATCTGAGTAAGAATCATCTGGAAACTATTCCTTCCCCTTTAATGTTCCGGGAGTATTTGTATAGAATTGGCATTGTTAGTAGAGCTCACCAGTGAAGTCATCTGGGCCTGGAGTTTTTTTTGTGGGAAGATTTTTAGCTACAAATGTAATTACTTTAATAGTTACAGGTATATTCAGTTTATCTATTCATCTTGGCTGAGTTAGCGTAGTTTATGTCCTTGAAGGAATTTGTCCATTTTTACCCTAGTTGTTCAATTCTTTGGTATAGAATTGTTCATAACGTTCCCTTTTTATATTTGCATAAAATAACCTTTTATTTTGGAATGATTTTAGATTTACATAAAAGTTTTGAAGGTAGTACAGAGAATACTACCCTTCACTCAGTTTCTATTTCCCCATATATGATCATCTTACATTTCTATGATGTATTTGTCAAAACTGAGAAACCAACATTGGAACATTTCTATGTTCTAAACTGCAAACTTTATTTCAGATTCCACCAGTTTTTCCATGAATGTCTTTTTTTCTGTTCTAGAATCCAATTCCGTATACCACATTGTATTTCATTGTCATGTTTCATTAGAGTCTCTGGTCAATGAAGTTTCTCAGTCTTCCATTGTTTTTCATAACCTTGATTGTTTTGAGGAAAATTAGATATTTTGTAGAATGTTCCTCAATTTGTGTTTGTCTGATGCTTATGTCATGATTCAACTGATTCACATTTTTAAAAAGAATACTTTAGAGGTGAATTGCCCTTCTCATCATATCATGTCAGAGGGTACAGGGTACCTGATATTCATATGACAAACTGGTGATATTAATCTTGATCACTTGGTTGAGAGAGTATTTGCAAGGTTTCTCCATGTAAAGTTACTATTTTCTCCATTTCTATATTCCTTGGAAGGGAGACTGTAAGTCCAGCCCACCCTCAAAGTGAAGGAGAAGTGGTTAAGCATCACCTTCTGCAAGGAAAATTATCTACCTATATTATTTGGAATCCTTCTGTAAAGATTTGTTTTTACTACACCATTTAGTTACTTATTCAATGATTTGTCAATGCATATCATATAGATCAGCAGTTCTCAACTGTATTAAAGGGTCACAACCCACAGGAACTATAGTAAAGAGTTGTGGCATTAGGAAGGTTGAGAACCACTGGTATATATGCATGTATATTTAGTTTATACTTTGGGTTATATATTTATTCTGTTGCTCAAACTATTCCGGCTTTGGCTATTAGGGAGCACTTTCAGGTTGATGCCTATGCCTCTTAGAAATCACTGGGATGAAATTATATGATGTCTGTAATTTTCTTTCTTTTTTTTTTTTTGAGACAGAGTCTCATTATGTCACCCTCCATTGAGTGCTGTAGCATCACAGCTCACAGCAACTTCAAACTCTTGGGCTTAAGCAATTCTCTTGCCTCAGCCTGCCAAGTAGCTGGGACTACAGGCTCCTGCCACAAGCCCTGGCTATTTTTTTGTTGTTGTTGTAATTGTCATTGTTCTTTAGCAGGCCCCAGGCAGGTTCGAACCTGCCAGCCTCGGTGTATGTGGCCAGCGCCCTAACCACTGAGCTACGAGAGCCGAGCCAGTCTGTAATTTTCTTTAAAATATATTAGCAAAGGAGATGAGAAATACAGGGGAGAATGGATAAAACAATATAGCTAAATATTGATAATTGTAGAATCTGGGTGATGATTCTAGGATATAAGAATTCACTGTATTATTCTTTCTACTTTTGAGTGTGTTTGAAATTCTTCACTATAAACAATGTTTTATTATTTTAAAATTTATTTATTTTTGATAGGCAAATTATTTACTTGGTAAAAATTCAAAGGATATCAAAGGGCATATAATGACTTTTTTTTTTTGAGACAGTGTCACTATGTTGCCTTCAGTAAAGTACTGTGACGTCACAGCTCACAGCAACCTTCAACTTTTGGGCTTAAGCAATTCTCTTGCCTCAGCCTCCCAAGTAGCTAGGACTACTGGTGACCGCCACAATGTCTGGCTATTTTTCTGTTGCAGTTGTCATTGTTGCTTAGCTGGCCCAGGCTGGGTTTGAACCCACCAGCCTCTGTGTATGTGGATGGTGCTGTAAACACTGTGCTACGGGCACCGAGCCAATATGCAATGAAAATTAGTCTTCTTTTTTCCCCGTTCCCAGCCACCAAATTATCATTTCCAAAGGCCATTAATAATACTAACCCTAGTGTATCTTTCTATAGGCCATTTATATATTTACAAATATATACTTACATTCCATTTTTCTACATACACAACTGATAGCTTACTTTATATTTGTTCTATACCTTTTTTAAACATTTAATTGATAATTGTGAACTTACAAAAGGTACAGATATAGATCAAAGAATTCCTGTTCACCTTAATCCAGAGTCCCCAGATGTTAACATTTTACCATATTTGCTTTGCTAGTGGGTCTCTATTATTGGGTTTTCTTTTCTTTTAATTTTTTTTCTTTTTTTGAAACAGAATCCCACACCGTTGCCCTGGCTATTGTACAGCAGTGCATCATACTCATTGCAACCTCAAACTCCTAGTCTCAAGCCATTCTCCTGCTTCAACCTCCCAAGTAGCTAGGACTCATTTGTCTTGCTGTTGCTCAAACTGATCTTGAACTCCTGAGCTCAAGTTATCACCCCAGAGTGCTAGGATTACATGCATGTGCCACCATGCCCACCCCTTTATTGTTTTTTCTGTACCATTTGAGAATAAGTTCCAGACATATTGCTCCTTTAGCCCAGCCTCCTGAGTAGCTGGGGCTACAGGTGTGCACCACTATGCCTGGCTAGTTTTTATACTTTTAGTAGAGATGGGGTCTCACTCTTGCTCAGGCTGTTCTCAAACTCCTGAGCTCAAGCAATCTGCTCACCTCGGCCTCCCAAAGTGCTAGCATTATAGGCATGAGCCATCGTGAACAGCCTAAAAGTAATTTTCTAAAAGCACAATTGTTCACTGCTCCTGTACATTTTATAAATGTAATCCATCTTTTTTTCATTTTTACTTCTCTCACTTTTTTTTTTTTTGAGACAGAGTCTCACTATGTTGCCCTCTGTAGAGCACTGAGGTGTCACAGCTCACAGCAAGCTCAAACTCTTGGGTTTAAGTGATTCTCTTGCCCCAGCCTCCCAAGTAGCTGGGACTACAGGCACCCACCACAACGCCTGGCTATTTTTGTTGTCATTGATGTAGTTGTCATTGTTGGTTTTAGCAGGCCCTGCCCAGGTTGGAACCCTCTGCCCCAGTGTATGTGGCTAGTGCCTTAACCACTGAGTATGGACGTGGAGCCATGAATTAATTTTTGTAAGTGGTGAGAGGTGCAGATCCTGTTCCAGTCATTTACATGTGGTATTATTTATTGAACAGGGATTGTTTTCCCTATTGCATATTTCTGTCTGCTTTGTCAGAGATTAGGTGACAGTGTGAGGCCAGTATCTGGGTAATCTGTTCTGACCCATTGGGCTGTCTCTGTTTTCATGCCAGTAACATGCTGTTTTGGTTACTAAAGCCTTATAGTATAGCTTGAAGTCTATGAAATTATGTCTTCTGAGTTATTCTTTTTGCTTAAGGTTGCTTTGGCTATTCAGGGTCTTTTCTGGTTCCCTATGAAGCATAACATTATTTTTTCTAGATCTGCAAAAAGTGAAGTTGGTATTTTAATGGGGATTGCGCTGAATCTGTAAATCATGTTGAGTAGTATAGACATTTTAACAGGTTGATTTTGCCATTCCATGAGCAGCATTCCATGATGTGTTTTTCCATTTATTTACATTCTCTGTGATTTCCTTTCTTAGTGTTTCATAGTTCTCTCTGTAGAGCTCTTTCACCTCTTTGGCTAAATATATTCCTAGGTATTTTATTTTCTTTGTTGCTATTATGAAAGTCTTTGATTTGATTCTCAGCTTGACTGTTGTTAATGTATAGGACTACTACTGATTTGTGTACGTTAATTTTGTAACCTAAGACTTTACTGAATTTATCAATCAATTCCAGGAGTCTCTTGGCAGAAGAGAGTGGGGTTTTCTAGATAAAAAATCATAGTGTCGGGTGGCGCCTGTGGCTCAAGGAGTAGGGTGCTGGCCCCATATGCCAGGGGTGGTGGGTTCAAACCTGGCCCCAGCCAAAAACTGCAACAACAACAACAAAAAAAAATTATAGTGTCATAATCCTAGCACTTTGGGAGGCTGAGACAGGTGGATTGATTGAACTCAGGAGTTTGAGACCAGTCTGAGCAAGAGCCAGACCCCATCTCTAAAAATAGCTCATCACTGTGGAAAGTACCTGTAATCTCAGCTACTCAGGAGGCCAAGGCAAGAGAATCACTTGAGACCAAGAATTTGAGGTTGCTATGAGCTGTGATGCCGCAGTACTTTTACTGAGGGCGACAAAGTGAGACTCTGTCTCCAAAAAGAAAAAAAAAAAGATCATATTGTCAGCAAAGAGTGATAATTTGACTTCTTTCCCTATTTGGATACCTTGGATTTCCTTCTGTTCTCTGTTCTGGCTAACACTTCCAACAATATGTTGAACAGAAGTGGTGACAGTGGGCAAACTTGTCTGGTTCTAGTCCTAAGCAAGAATGCTTTCAGTGTGATATTGGTTGTGGGTTTGTAACATATAGCATTTTTTCTTTGTTTTTGAGACAGAGTCCCACTTTGTTGCCCTCAGTAGAGTGCTATGACATCATAGCTCACAGCAACCTCCAACTCTTGTGCTTAAATGATTCTCTTGCCTTAGCCTCCCACGTAGCTGGGAATACAGGTGCCAGCCACAACGCCCAGCTATTTTTTGTTGCAATTGTCATTGTTGCTTTAGCTGGCCTATTTTTTGTTGCAATTGTCATTGTTGCTTTAGCTGGCCTAGGCTGGGTTTGAACCCACCAACTTCAGTGTATGTGGCTGGTGCTGTAACCACTGTGCTACAGGTGCTTAGCCTATAATATATGGTTTTTATAACACTGAAGTATGTTCTGGCTATGCTTATTTTGTTGAGAGTTCTTGTCATAAAAAGGTGCTGAATTTTGTCAAATATTTTTTCTGCATCTATCCAGAAAATCACGGGGTCTTTTTTTTTTTTTTTTTAAATTTAGGTAGTGCATTACATTTATAGATTTCTGTATGTTGAATCATACTTGAGTCTCTGGGATGATGCCCACTTGATTGTGGTGGATTTTTTTTTTTTTTAAATTTTGTGCCCCTTTGTTTATTCCTCTTCTTTCTGTTCTTTTTCTTTGACTGACTTATTTAATTCAAAGGTATTGTCTTATAACTCTGAGATTCCGTCTTCTGCCTTCTGCCTACTCGTGTATTCTTGAGGCTTTCTACTGTTTTGCATTTTCTCTAATGAATCTTTCATTTATGAAAGCTCTGCTTGATTTTTTTAAAAATTTGACTTCTTGACTGGGTGCAGTGGCTCACGCCTGTAATCCTAGCACTCTGGGAGATCAAGGTGGGTGAATTGCTTGAGCTCAGGAGTTTGACACAAGCTTAAAGAAAAGTGAGACCCTGTCTCTACTAAATAGAAAAACTAAGGCAAGAGGATTGCTTGAGCCCAAGATTGGAGGTTGCTGTATGACGCTGCAGCCCTTTACCCAGGCGACAGCTTAAGAGTCAATCTCAAAAAAAAAAAATTTTTTTTTTACTTCTTCAGTGAATTTTTTATTCATTTTCTGTATTGTTTTTGGGTGTTCTTTGTGTTTGGTTTTTACTTTCTCTTATATTTCATTGAGCTTCTTTACAATCCATCTTCAAAATTTTTTATCAGGCATTTCCATTATTTACAGAGTTATTTGTTTTCTTTTGAGGGTGTCCTTTCCCTCTGACTTTTCATGTATATGGAGTTATTTTGCTGATTCCTTCTCATCTGGAGCAGATTTTGCTTCTTATTTTTGGATTTTCTTTTGTTTAGATAATGGCACACCCAGTTTAATCTCTGAGACAGTAGCTGGTGCCTTTGAGGGAGACTCAATCATACCCTGTATCACTGAGTCAGTAAATGCTGTAAAGGACTGTGCAAGTTAACCTCCTGTAGGTAGGTGGTACCTACCAGAAGGCACAAGCTGCAATGTTGTTTTGGGGTCCTGTGACCAGCTCTAGTCCCTCAGGAGAAGCACTTGATTATCCAAGGTGGTGGGTGGGCTCCTGGATTCAGGTGAGACTTAAATCTCTTCCATAGCAGAGGCAGTGGAAAGGTGTGGTGGAGCAGGACTGGGTTGGTTGAGCTTGCCCTCAGGCACCACAAAAGCTAGCAAGGTACCTGTTTCAGCAGAGGTCAAAGATCTGCCTCTAGCTTCTAGACAAAGCCGTCTGGCCTCACTCAACCAGAAAATCTGCTTGTAGAGACATGGCCAGCTAAAATTCACAATCTGGAAGTCTAAAGCAGGCCATAGTCCTTGCAGGTCAAGGGTGTTCCACAACTGTGCCACTATTAACACCCACACCGCACTGTCCCCCCTAATCTGCCCACACGGGCAGCCTTGCTCCTGAGACTAATTCACAAATCTCTCCTTGCCCCTCAGGGACACAATTGAGTCCTGAGGGCATGGGATCTGGCCTACAGGGCATCCCCAGGTCCCCGAAGATTAATCCCTGACCATGCAAGGAAAAATGTGCTGGTCCCAAGTTGCTTGCATGGTGCTTAAGTCCCTCCACCTCAGGGCATGCCCTGCTCTCATGGAATTATTAGGCAGGCAGCACCAGGGAGGGAAAGTGGGCAGGAAGTTCACGGTCCAAGCATCCCTCAGTCCAATGCAGGACCCCTACAGGAAAAGTCTGAGCCCCACTCTCTGTGGAAGACCCAGTTTAGTTTCTTTCTTTCTTTTCTTTTCTTTTCTTTTTTTTTTTTTGAGACAGAGTCTCACTATGTCACCCTTGGTAGAGGGCTGTGGCGTCACAGTTCATAGCAACCTCCAACTCTTGGGCTTAAGTGATTCTGTTGCCTCAACCTCCCATGTAGCTGGGACTACAGGCACCTGCCATAATGCCCAGCTATTTTTGTTGCATTTGTCATTGTTGTTTAGCTGGCCCACGCCAGGTTAGAACCTGCCACCCTCAGTGTATGTGGCTGACTTCATAACCACTGTGCTACAGGTGCCCAAGCCCTTTTTTTTTTTTTTTTTGAGACAGAGTCTCACTTTGTCACCCTCAGTAGAGTGCCATGGCATCATAACTCACAGTAACCACAAACTCCTGGGCTCAAGTGATTCTCTTACCTCAGCCTCCCAATAGCTGGGACTACAAGCACCTGCCACAGCACCCAGCTATTTTTAGAGATGGGGGTCTCGTTCTTGCTCAGGCTGGTCTCAAACCTGTGAGCTCAGGTAATCCACCTGCCTCGGCCTCCCAGAGTGCTAGGATTACAGATATGAGCCACGGTGCCCAGCCTTGGAAGGCCCAGTTTAGTAAATGCACCAATATAAAGGAAAAGCAGTTCCTGCAAGCCCTAGCTCAGTCATCTTTCAGCAGCCACAGATAGGGCAAGGGAAGCGAAGGAAATGAGTCTGAATGGAAGAAATCTAGCAATCTAGTCATCTCTGTCCCTCTCTCAGAAGGCAGCCCACCCAGACTGTCCAGGCCATGGGATCAAGCCAATCCCCTGGGACCCACTGGTCCCGTGGCTCCGGTAGTCTGCACCAGAGTTGGGAAATGTTTGTGTAGGAGCAAGCAAGATGAAAACTGAGGGACTGAATCCACATGGGGAGGACAAAAGTGCATGGTGGATGGAAAAGCAGTATGGCACCTACCTTCTCGGCTTTGGTCTGCGGTGACTGGAAGTGATCTCAAAGGCTCTGACAACTTGGTGTTTTGTCCTCCAGAAGCTCCCGGTTCACTGGCAGCAGCAATTTTGGGGCTTGTGAGGGTAGAAGTGGTTTCCAGCAGCTTGTGAGCCCCATGACTACCAGAGGTGTGGGAGAGGAAGAGAAAATCTGCTCCACTTACCCTTGCTGGGCTCCAAGCCTCCTGGGAGTTGATACCTTATTCCTTTGTGTTCTGCCCTGCAGTTTCTTGGATTTATCCTCACTGCAGCCAGGTGATTGTCCAGGAGCTATAGGTTAATTTCAGAAATATGAATTCACCCAGTCAACAATATTGAGCTTCTTTATTGTGTTTCAACTGTACAAGGCAACAGATAGGCCTTCTGCCTTCAAGGTCATTCCAATAGAGTAGGACAGAAAGACTTATTTTAAAAATCTTAAAAATAAGCCAGTGTCCTGAATGTTCCAGCAGAGAGATGACTTTCCCATGAGGGGCTACACCCTGGACAGGAGTAAAGGGGTAGATCTGGGTACTGTCCCAGGAGGGAAACCCTGGCCCAGAGTGAGGGTCCTGCAGAGAAAAGAGCCGGCCACCTGCAGGCCAGAGAGGCCCCTGGCCCTCAGCTGGGAGCTTCCCCTCACCGCACAGGGCCCTGCACTGTTGCAGGATGGACTGGATTGCACCCTTTTTTCTAACCTAAAGATGCATTTATGTGGGTCAATGTATGTGACTGGACTGAATATCAGTCCAGTCAATGTATTCAGGCTGGACTAACAAGGGAGATCGATTTTCAGGGCAGGCAGCTCCTGTCCACTCTCAGTCTCTCCTCTGAGGAGCCCTGTTTCCTCATCCATGGAGTGGGACTGCAACCAGAGGAGACCACTTTCCCCACCTCTGCTCTGCCCCTAAGGGAAGGCCAGGCTGCCTCTCAGTGAGCAACTAGGACTCACAGCTCCCTTTGTTCATGGAAGGAGGAGATGATTCAGCACAGCGCTCTGTCCAGAGAAGTGGGTTCTCAGACGCAGCTGATCAAAGGCCAGAATTGGTCCTTCATTGACACTGGGAGTCCTTGGAGTTCATCTGATCTTACCAGTCAGCCATTGCACAATGATGCTGTATAACAGACCACTGGAAAACCCAGAAGCTTAAAACAACAAGCATTTATTGTTTGTTCATGCTTTTGCTGGCAACTGAGCTTACTCCTGGCCAGGATTGGGTCCAGGCCTGAGCCATGCAGTCTCTGCCCTCCCTGGGCTGGACCAGTGGACTAAGGTGGGGTTGAAGGATATGCTTCGTGAGCCAAAAGCAGGAGGCCAGGAAGGCGGCCCCAAAGCACAGCACACTGCAAATCTCTGCTCACCTTGCCTGCCAGCATCCCATTAGTCAAAGCAAATCACCTGGCCAAGCCCAACAGAAAGGGGTGGGGACTCACGTTCCTCCCAGTTCCTCCATTGGAAAACTAGATTATTTTTCAGCAATACCCACAAAAAAAACAAAAACAAAAAAAAACTCACCTAAAAAAAAAGTCTTACAAATAAATATATAACCATTAAGTTAAGTACTGTCATAAAAGACAAAATACCAGGAGAGATAAGAGGATATAATTTAGGAATTCTTCCCTGAAGAAGCATGGAATGCTGTGAAAGCACAGAGAAAACAAAGATCAAGTCCATTTGGGCAGGTTTCCCACAGGAACAGGTGTTTGAATGAACCTTAAACAACGTGAAAGATTCATCCTTCAGAGGGGGAGGGGAGGGGCACTCCATCTAGAGAAACAGCATAAGTAAAGCATTAATATGGGCAAGAATAAAGCAGTCCAGTGTGGCTGAAGGGACATCAAGAGGGAGGTTGGAGAGGAGAAGATGTTATGGGACAAAAGATGGAGAGAAGGATTGAAGCCTCCATACAGGAGCTCTGACTTTATTTTCTGAGCTAGTGGTTCCCCCAAGCAAATGGCAGATCTATTGACTTTAACTCTCAGAGAAAATTGTGTGGATAAAGTGAAGATTGGCCATTGCAGGATATTGCCACCAGAGGGTACTGCAGGAGAAGTTCCACCTTAGACATTATTCAACACTGTGCCTGGGCCAAATATATTTTTAAAAGTTCCTTGGCTAATTGGGATGTTCACCCAGCTAACTTAGGACAGTTGCTTTGTACCATGGGGAATAACTAAAGGCTTTTAAGTAGGATCGAAACATGACCAACCCCATGTTTTATACAGCAAAAGTCTGGGCACAGAATGAAGGGATGGAAGGCCACAGACAGGGAGAATAGTTGGTAGGCTATTGCAGTGTGGCAGTTAGAAAGATGAGCAGATCTGGAATAGGGCAGGGCAGTAGCTATGGGATAGGAAGAAGAATACAGCTGTGAGACAATTTTCAGAATCAGAACCGACAAGACTTGGTAACCAATTGAATACAGGGCTTAAAAGGGAAGAGGGAGAAAAAAAGACGAAATTCTTCTATGTGAGTGATTGAAAGCATGATGTTGTGGCCATGATTGGAAAGAAGAACAACTTTGTCCAGGGAACAGAGAAGAGTTTTGCTGTGAACCCAATGATTAGAATATTCTGGGCTTGAAGCTGGGTTCTATATTCTTCTAACTATAGGCACCCTTTCTGTCTGATAAGGTCAGTGACCACTTCTTATGTGCTAACTCATATCTGAATTTTTAGACTAGATCTTTTTTTTTTTTTTTTGAGGGCTACAGATCCCATATCCAATTGACCAGCAAGTGTCACCACTTATATGCCTCATGTTCATTCATCTAGCAATTTTTAATTAAGTGCTTACTTTGTCCCAGGCACTATAGTTGGCTCTGGATACATCAGTAGGCAAAGACAAACAAACAAACAAAAAACATTGTTCCTGCACTGATGGAGTTTATGGTCTGGATGAGGAGATAGGCATTAATCATAAAATGACGCTAGCTCATGCAGACACTGAAGCAATGTATAACGTCAAGTGAGTACTCTGAAAGAAAGAACACAATCTAGAGCCACGGTTGGGGTGTGTGGTGTGTTGTCTGAGGAAGCAACATTTATACTACATCAGAAGGATGAAGAGCAGTGAGCTAGGCTAAGAGGAAGGAAAGCCTCTGGGCCAGTGGTTCTCAACCTGTGGGTTGCAACCCCATTGGGGGTTGAACAACCCTTTCACAGGAGTAGCCTAAATACATCCTACATATCAGGTATTTACATTATGATTCATGACAGTAGAAAAATTACAGTTATGAAATAGCAACGAAAATAATTTTATGGTTGGGGGTCACCACAACATAAGGAACTGTAATAAAGGATCGTAGCATTAGGAAGGTTGAGAACCACAGCTCTAGGCAGAAGGACAAACATGGGCAAAAGCCCTTTGGTAGGTTCCTCTAAGGCAGTGGTCCTAATGCCACAGCCCTTTAATACAGCTCCTGTGGGTCATGACCCACAGGTTCAGAACTACTGCTCTAAGGACTAAAAGGAGGCTGTGGCCCAGAGAGCATTATGAGGCAGAGTAGACTTGGAAGCCAGCCAGAGAACATGCATTTTGACATGATCACTCAAGCCTCAGAATGAAGAAGGTGGGACGGGGGTTACTGAAGAAGGAGCAGACAGAATAATGACTAAGAACTGATTTATTACAAAAGGGACAGGAGGAGGCTTGGTGAGGTGGCTCGCTCCTGTAATCCTAGCACTCTGGGAGGCTAAGGCAGGTGGATTGCCTAAACTCATGGGTTTGAGACCAGCCTGAGCAAAAGCAAGACCCCCATCTCTACTAAAAATAGAAAAACTAAGGCAAGAGGTTCCCTTGAGCCCAAGAGTTGGAGGTTACTGTGAGTTATGATGCCATGACACTCTACCCCAAGTGACAGCTTAAGACTGTGTCTTTAAAAAAAAATAGCTGGGTATTATGGCAGGCGCCTGTAGTCCCAGCTACTCGGGAGGCTGAGGCAAGAGAATCGCTTGAGCCCAGGAGTTTGAGATTGCTGTGAGCTATGATGCCATGGTACTCTACGAGGGAAGGGGGGGACAAAGTGAGACTCTATCTCAAAACAAAAACAAAAACAAAGGAGACAGTAAAAGAATCAAAGGACTGATAAAATTTTCAAAAGAAATTTTTCAGCTTCTGAGTTCTTTTGTTTGCTTGTTTATTTGTTTGTTTGTTTGTTTTTTGGGGGGGGGTCTTGCTCTATTTCCCAGACTGGAGGACAGTGATGCAATTATCTCACTGTAGCCTCAAACTCCTGGGCTCAGGAATCCTCCTGACTTAGCCTCCTGGGTAGCTGTTACTATAGGTGTGTGCCATCATACGGGACTTTTATTTTGTGTTTTATAGAGATGGTGTCTCAAACTCCTGGCCTCAAGTGATCCTCCCACCTCTTCCTCTTAAAGTGCTAGAATTATAGGCATGAGCCACCAGGTCCAGCCAAAAGGCAGTTTTACATAGTGCAGAAGTACCTAGGCTCTGGTTGGAAAGTAAATGCTCAACCAGGTGCTCCAGTCCCTCAGGAAGTTTTCAGAGGTCAGTCAATGGTAGCAACTGAAGCTGTGACCAAATAGCAAAAGGTATCTAGATAAGAATTGAGATATAGTAATGGGACAAATGTCTGAAAGTGACAGGGATGAAAAGGAATGTTGTCCCCTCTTTCTCCAATAGCACAGTGAAAAGAGCAAATGCCGTGGCATCAGTTAAGATTTAGAGTCAGATTATGGTTCTGTGATTGTGTATGTCCTTGGCAAGTCATGTAACTTTTCAGAACCCTCAGTTTCCTCATTTGTAAAATGCAAAACAACAATGTTGACCTTGAAAGGTTGTTTGAGAGGTTAAATGAGATTAAAATATAACTAAGTGGGATTTAAGATGGCGGCTGAGTAACAGCTTCCCTGCAACTGGGCACGGCGAGTCTGGGGAAACAAGACTCCAGACATCTCTGGCCGGTGGGATCTGCTTATGATCATCCCTTTGAGGATACAGGGAGCCAGCAAGGGACTTTTGGACCCCAGGAGGAAGACAAAAACAGTGGAAAACTGGCAAGTGGCTGCGTGTGTTCGATCGACCTAATCACGCTGGCAACCGTGAATACAAGCAGCAGTGAGACTGCAAACTGGAAAGGCCTTACCTGTGAACTCTTTTGGTGTTCTTGGACTTGGCGCTCAGTTGAGCTGCCTTGGAGAGAACTTGAGCAAAAGTGTAGAGAACTTTGGGCATTGTCTGGGGCCCCAAAATGAGCCACTGAGCTGGGCTCAGTGAAAGCCATTGTGTGAAACAACTGCTCCAGCAAGCTCCTCCCTCAGGGTCCCAGAGCAAGGAATGGGCGGGACAAAGTAACCTAGTGACTGAGCAGCTTAAAGGTGGGGACTGAACTGCCTCACAGCCCTAATCCTTAGGGGCAGAGTGAGACTGTTTTTGCACACTGGAGCCTTGGGTAGAGTGCCCTGACATCACAGCTCATAGCAACCTCAAACTCCTGGGCTTGGTGCAGCCCAGACCTCCATAAGAGCTGTGTAGCGACCCCCAACCGGTGACCCGCACCCACTGGGGCTCCACATTCCCTGACCAGGAACTGTGGGAGCCACGCAACCCTGCGTCCCCCCTCCTGTGTCCTCCCAGCCTCCACACTAGCTCATCCATCTCACCAGGGACTCTGGTAGCTG
>CAUYPK010018215.1:0-34785 GCA_963574355.1 Loris lydekkerianus | reverse complement strand
ATTGAAATAAATGCCATTTGAATCAGTGCATTTTTGCCAACGTAACACAAGTCGATTAATTCTGTCGGCATAAAAATTGGGTGCTCGGGATTTGATGAAGTCAACGAAGGCCGTTTTTGCTAGGTCCTGATTGGCAAAGGCTCTACCAGTGAGAAAGTTATCGAAGTGCTTGAAAAGATGGTAGTCAGTTGGCGAGAGGTCTGGGGAGTATGGTG
This sequence comes from Loris lydekkerianus, assembly GCA_963574355.1. Taxonomy (NCBI): domain Eukaryota; kingdom Metazoa; phylum Chordata; class Mammalia; order Primates; family Lorisidae; genus Loris; species Loris lydekkerianus. The sequence goes on along the minus strand of CAUYPK010018215.1, from coordinate 34,570 downwards.
GGTGGAGCAGAACTTCGACGCTCAATTCCTTTAATTTTCGGACGGTGATTTGTGAGACGTGCGACCGGGTGTTGTCGCGGAGCAGGATCGGACCTCTTCTGTTGACCAGTGCTGGCTGCTGCTGATGCAATTTTCAGTACATTTCGTTGATTTCCTCACAATAGGACTCTGGTGTGATGGTTTGGCCTGGTTGCAGAAAGTTATAGTGAATCACACCAGCCGCTGACCACCATACAGTAACCATGATCTTTTTTTGATGGGGTTTCGCCTTTGGGAAGTGCCTGGGTGGCTCATTGGTGTCCAACCACTGTCCTGAACATTTCCTGTTGTCATAGAGAATCCACTTTTCATCACACGTGACGATCCAATCCAAAAAAGGATCATTTTGGTTGCGCAAAAACAATGAAGAACAAACCTCGAAACGTGACAATTTCTGCCGATCATTTAAATCGTGAGGCACCCACTTTTGGAGCTTTTTGACCTTTCCAGTACATTTTAAACTATCAAAAACCACATGGGAGCTGACACCCAATTCTTCCGCCATTCCACGCACCGTTTGTGATGGGTCAGTCTCCACCAGGGTCCTGAAATCCTCGTCCTGGATTACTCTAGATCGACCACTTTGGGGCTCATCTTCGAGGCTAAAATTTCCGGAATGGAATTTCACAAACCAACGTCGAACATTGTGTTCATTAACACTATCATTGCCAAGTGCCTGGTTAATTTTTGGGGCTGTTTCAGCAGCGCTTTGGTTCAATTTGAATTCGTAGAGAAAAATTGGCCGAAAATCGCTTAATAACATCATATAGTAATAGGCTGAAAAGAATAAAAAAAATTAAAAGTAGAAAAAAAGAACAGCATCAATGTATAGAGTACAAAATTCTCCATCGATCAGTATATACCATGACACAGTAGAATAAATATTTATTGAGATATGGAGCTACAAAAACACATGACATTAAAACGGATAAAACTTTTGAAACAACCTAAATAGATGAATCTGTAATGATAAATCTGGGCTAATCTAATCACATTCTTACACCCATTCCCTTTTTAATTGTTCCTTATTCTTTAATTCCTACTCTGGTAGGTACTAGTGATGCATAAAGAGCTCTCTTTTTCAAGGCAACAGACTTAGTGGAACAGTCTTTGGCCACGTATCTTTAATCAAGAGTTTATGCTGAATAAACTAAGCGATTGGCAGGATATATTGCACAGAATAGCTGTAAAGATAAGATTAAATAATACATAAAATTGCCTTGTGAAACTTTATAGACACATGGGTACCTATCAAAATAGAGGTGATTTGGTTTTAGATCAATGGTTCTCAAACTTCTTAAAGCTGCAGCCCTTTAATACAGTTCCTGTGGGTCGTGCGCCCACAGGTTGAGAACTGCTGTTTTAGATGCTGCTGTGCATGGTTTTGACGACTCCTGTTGGGTTTCGAGAGACAGTATAGCATGGTAGTTAAACCATAGACTTGGAGCCAGGATGCCTGTATTTTGAATTTGTTTGCTTTGTGACCTTGTCCAAGTTACTTAACGTTGCTGCTTTTTCTTCATCTTCAAAGTGACAATAACCACGCCCTACTTTATGGGGTTATTGTGAGGACCAAGTGAGTTAATACACGTAAGACATTTAAATAGTGCTTAGTGCATACTATGTGTTGAATAAATATTAGCTATTACTATTTGTGGTATACTTACATTTGATTTATAACTTTTTAAAAACTATGTACAGGTAATATATGAACTGAAATATGGTTTTTGTTTCAAAGTTCATGGCCTTTTTTTCTTGGGCAGTATGTTTCTTCTACTTTTTGACCTGATTTTTATACACTTACTAGAACTTATAAAATGAATGTCATCCTCTTCAAACTACTCACATTTAGAACAGTCTATCTCCTGTTCCATTAGAACGTATGGTATATTGTTTTGTTAATATCCTTTTTAGTGGTACATCTCCATTGGGGGGGGCAGTTGGTTTAAGTAAATAATATATTTATTTGTGTTTTAAAAAGATAAGTGATAACGAGTATAATTTGAATTAAAATGGAGAATTTACCAGGTCTCCTGGAGGCAGCTAGTGTGAGGCTGGGGAGCACTAAGCCACATGTGTCCTGTGCTGTCCAGACTAGCAAACATACAGTCAAGATGACTAAAGAGGACCCCGAGAAACCAACAGGCACGATGTCTGCTTATGCCATCTTTGTGCAGCCATGCAGAGAACATAAGAAAAACCCCAGAGGTCCTTGTCAATTTTGCAGAATTTTTCAAGTGTTCTGGGAAGTGGAAGATGATGAGAGAAAAGAGAAGTCTAGATTTGATGAAATGTCAAAGGTAGGAAAAGGCCCACTGTGGTCAGGAAATGAAGGATTATGCACCAGTTAAGACAGACAAGTAGAAGGACCCTAATGCCCCCAAAGAGCCATCGTTTGGATTCTTCCTGTTCTGTTCAGAATTCTGCCCCAAGACCAAATCTACAAACCCTGGCATTTCATTGGAGAAGTGGCCAAAGGCTGAGTGAGTTGTAGAATAACTTAAGTGACAGTGAAAAACAGTCTTACATCATATCACTAAGGCAGAGAAGCTGAAGGAGAAGTCTGAGAAGGATGCTGCTGACTAGTCTAAAGGAAAATTTGATGGTGCAAAGGATTTCAATAAAGTTGCCTATAAAAGTGAAAGAGGACAAGAGAGAAGATAAGGAGGAAAAAGAAAAGGAAGGAAAGGAAAAGGATAAATAAAAACCTGTTCACCTGTCTTCCCCCAGTTCTGGACATTGGAGAAAGAAAAGAAACAAAATAAAGTGCTTGTCTGTCTACTTGTGAGTACCTTGGAGTAGGAGAGCACTGTAATTGACACATTTGAGAAAGATCTATTGCCCTTATTAGGTTTGATTACAAAATTTGGTAACAATCAAGGTATAGTCTCAAAGTACTCTAGAAGTTGTCAGTGGTTTACATGAAGAGACCATGGTTGTCTTGAGCCCCCTGAAAAACTGAATAAAATTTGTACCTATTTCCAAACATTTATAAAATGAAAAAGCACTTTCATATTCTCCTCACTCTGCACACTTTTCTGTTTGTGTGGTAAGACATTTAAGGATGTTTCTGTCATTAAAAACATTTACTATATGGTTACTATATGGTTATTGGCTAGAAAATCCTGAGGTATCAACCTTATGTATCTATAGTTGTAAAAAGAAAAAACAACCTAATCCAACTCTTGCTGCTCCTCACTTGGTGTTGAAAGCTATAAGATACCCTTTGGAGGGGCTGGAGCTCAGGATGCCTGCTACCTACTGACACTGCAGGCATCCCTTTAGCTTCAGGATGTCTTGTTTTTGTACACAGTGACATAGCCTTCTCTTGCCATTCTTAGCTGTGGACAAGGAGTCAGCTGGCATGAAAAATGTTTTTTTTTTTTTTTTTTTAATTAAGTATGGTAGTTTTTAAATTTTTAAAACAAACTGTAGAAATCTTCATTGTCAGCAGAATGAAGGGTCACTGCATCAATGAAAAAGTTCAGTTCAAGAATCTTCTGTACATAAACACATTTGCAGTGTTCTGTTATTTTTTTGTATGTTTAGAATGCTGAAATGTCTTTGAAGTTAAACTGACAGTATTACATTTTAAAAAATAAATAAAATGAAGAATGAACTATAAAGCAAAAGGAGTGATTTTTAAAATATGGCTCTAAACATAATTAGAAAAGAGGGCTCCAGAAATATTTTTGATAACATTGTCTTTGAGGACAAGTGTACTTATCTTTCTGAGGTGTCTATTTTGAAAGGTAACACTCTCAGATATGTATATTCTACTATCTTAAAATGTGTATGTTCATAGTCTCACACAGAATCATTACTTAATATTTATGAATCTTACGCTCCTGGAGATAAGCACTATGCAGCATAACCTAAAATTCTTCACAAAGTGTTTGTGGCCACATTTCCCAGAGGACATTGTGCACACCTCTAATAGATCTGCTGTTAAGGATCATTTGATATCGCTCATGGAATCTTTACTATGCTAATGTATTTTATGAATCCTCAAGATGATATAGTATGTATTGTTTTCATTTAAATAACTACAGAATTCATAATGTATCTCTTAGCATTTCTCATAGTAAGAGGACTGATTTGGGAAATGCTGCTTGAGATATCCTTTGTGCTTACCTTGTCCAAGACCACTGTAAGAAATTGTTTGTATCAGATAGAAATTGTAGAAGGTTGCTAATGTAAGAGATCTAGTACAACAATGACTAGGTAGGGACTTGGTTTTCTCTAATATATCATAAAGTACAGACATAATCCTCCAAAGCTGGTTTGGCAGCGTTATGGCATGGCAGTAAACCTAGGCATCTTCTGCTTTTCTTTCCCACCTCTGTAGTGAAGGCTTTCATCCTCAAAATGGCCCTCATGGTCACAAAATGGCTGCCAGGATTCTAGGTAAAATTTTGACCTTCCAGGCAGACAGAATATGGAAGAAGTAGAGAAAATGGCAAAAGTAATCTGCCTTCCAGCTGGGTCAAATCCTTCTAAAAAAATTTCTTGGAAACCTTACTTAATGACTTGTTTATATTGGCCACCCCTACTTGTAAGGGAAGCTGGGAATTATAGTTTTTTGCTGGGCATTTGGCTGTCCCAAAATAAATTGCCCAAAATAAATTGGGACACCAGTTGTTTTTCTCTCTAGCCTTCCTAACAGCTTATCTCCATTTGCTTCAGATTTAGTGGAATTTGGCCATAATAAGGATAGAAAAATTAGATAGACTCTATGCTAGGTTTTTTTTTTTTTTTTTTTTTTTTTTTAAGTCAGGGGGAGAAGGCAATGGTTTTATTTACTTACTACTGATGTCTAGCACATATATGATGCTAATAAAGTGCCTTTACCTGGTGAATGTTTAAGAAACTGGATTTATTATTCAGGGAGGCTAGTTCATGGCCAGTAAGATTATTTAATACTTTTGTCCCTCCCTTGCTTGTGAATTATTAGAATCAACATTGTTAAATGTCCATACTGCTAAAGAGATTTACAGATTCACAATTTCAGTCAAAATATCAACGTTGTATTTCACAGATCTAGAAAAAATAATCCTAAGTTTCATTTGGAACAAAAAAAGAGCCTGAGTAGCCAAAGCAATCTTAAGCAAGAAGAAATATGGAAGCATCATATTACACTTCAAATTATACTACAAGACTATAGGAACCAAAACAGCATAGTATTGGTGTAAAAGTAGAGACATAAGCCGATGGAACAGAATGGACAGCCCAGAAAAGAAAACCATACATCAATGCCCAGTTGACTTTTGACAAAGCAGACAGCATACACTGGGGAAAAGAAGCCCTATTTCAATAAATGCTGCTGGGAAAATTGGATAGCTACATGCAGAATGAAGCAGGACCCCTACTTCTCACCATATACAACTGTATATTGAAGATAGATAAAAGACTTAAGAATCCATAACAATTCTAGAAGGAAACATAGGAAAAACTCTTCTAGACATCAGTCTAGGCAAAGAATTTATGGCCAAGACCCAAAAGGCAAATACAGCGGTAGCAAAAATAAATAAGTGGGACTTAATTACATTAAAAAGCTTCTGCACAGCAAAGGAAATAGTCTATAAACAGCCAACCTACAGAATGGGAGGGACATTGAAAGATTTTCACAAGTCTCTTTATATTTTTGTAATTATCTTTTTATACTGCATGAAAAATATTTATAAAAATCTATGAAGCAGCAGTTTGTCAATGTTCTGTGCCATCATAATCTGTAAATTGAGCTAATAATTTTTATATAAACCATGTATCTATATGTTTAGATTGCTTTTCAGACCACAGACCACCTAAATGAACACTGAAAATGGTGTTCACTTAAGAAAAAATGATTTAAAAAATGGAAAAAATGATAAGGTACTATCTGGATATTTAGTGTGTGTTAGGTGCTAGTTTAAGAAGTTGACACATAGGCTATTATTCATCTTTACAACAATCCTGCTGAGGTACATGCAGTCCTGCAGGGTAAATGCCATTATTCTTGTTGCAGATGAGAAAACTGAGGTTTAGAAAGGTTCAATGAGTTGCCATACTCCATAGTGGAGCAGGCATTTGAGTCCAAGTCTGTCCTATTCCAGCCAGTTACCTTAACTGTAACTTGTAATATGAATAGTACCTTTTAAAATGACTAATACAAGGGAGGTGGGAATCGCCTCAATTTACACAGGAAAGATGAAAGAGAACTTAGCAGTCTAATTTGGAATTTAAATTTATGGTATCATTCATGAGCTTTTAAGCAGTTGATTTGCAATAATACTTAGATTTTCCTTTCATCTTTTTTTTCTTCGCAGTCTTCCTTTACTAGTCACGAAGTCACTCGTGTTCTTCCAGAATTAAAAACTGTTGAGTAAAAGAAAGATAATAAAGTGCAAATCTTTTCAAAAATGTTTAGATGCTCATCACAGCATTGTTTGTAGTGATATAAAATTGGAGACAACATAAATATCTGACAGATGAGGAATAATTTAAAATATGCTAAATCTTTGCATTGGAATTTTATGATCATCAAATATTATACAGATAAGAACCTTTTTACTACATGGAAATACAGTGTTAAATAGAAAAAAAAAACTTAGTAAATAAAGCATGATTATAATTGTAGTTTTTGTTTGGCTTTATTTTTTTATTTTTTGGCTGGGGCTGGGTTTGAACCCACCACCTCTGGTATATGGGGCTGGTGCCCTACTCCTTTAAGCCACAGGTGCCGCCCTCGGTTTCACTTTATTTTTTATAAAAACTTTCATTTTAAAGGTGCTAGAACAAAACCAAAATCTCCACAATGGTGATACATAAGAGAAAACAAACCTGTTCTAGGAGTAGATTAGACTGAAGAATTCATGATGTACAGAATCTAACCTGTTGAATTTAAAAACAAATGTATTTTGCCTGACTTTTTTTCCCCTTAAATATGGAGGAGGCTTACTAATCCCAATGCATTGCATTATTTCAGCTAATTCTTTAGACAAACTAGAAGGTATACTTAAGGCAGGGTTACATTTTTTACAAGGATGTTTAGGTAGTAATAATGATAATATATAGTATAAAATGTACTATTTAATATAGTAAAAACTTAATTCCTTAAAACAATCTTATGGCAGATACTATTATTAACTTCTTTTTTACAGATAATGAAAACTGAGGTGGAATTAGATTAATCAACTTGTCCAAGGTAATATAGATGGCAGACAAGAGTTTGCACATAGGCAATCTGGTTCCAAAGCCTATGTGCCTAAACACTACACGTTAAATATTTTAGCAGTGAAAATCATTTATAATTTTTATTTCAGAATTGGCAGTAATGATCTTATTAAGGTGTGGCCTTTAGAAATAGTTTATAATCAAGTCTCCATTCCTTGCTTGGTGCATATTGTTCTTTGATTTAATTAGTTGACAGCTGTTATTTACTGAGCTCCAAACTATTGGTGACTGCTAACAAAGTTTCTTTTCTTCTCTTTTGAATCAACTCTTTCAGTAAGGTTAGATGCTTTGTGTGTGGTGGAATAAAATGTGCCTGATAGGAGAACTACAAAAGTTTCTAAATTTTAGTTTATCATAAACTAAAATTCATTCCGTATATAATTGGTTGTTGTTTTCTCTTTTTTTGGAGATGTGAAATTTGTAATCTAGAGTTCTTTCAGGCAAAATTAAAATCACTACTAACCCTTTCTCTCAACTATCTTCACATCCATTTTTTTTCCATTTAAGAGTCATGTACCATTATCCCCATGCAAATTGTTTAGAAGATCATACAGTTCATTTATTAAGTGAAGAGTTGTCCTCTGAAGGGGATAAGTTGTGCAGACTTGAGTTTTTATAGCAGATAAAGTTCATTATTTTTAAGTATTTTATATTTTTTTTGATTAAGTAAAAGTTGTATTATGCTTATTGCACAATGTTCAAAATGTACAAAGATTACAAGTAAGTCATCTTCCTTTTTTTTTTTTTTTTTTTTTTGTAGAGACAGAGTTTCACTTTATGGCCCTCGGTAGAGTGCCATGGCATCACACAGCTCACAGCAACGTCCAACTCCTGGGCTTAAGCAATTCTCTGGCCTCAGCCTCTCGAGTAGCTGGGACTACAGGCGCCCGCCATAACACCCGGCTATTTTTTGTTGCAGTTCGGCCGGGGCAGGGTTTGAACCCGCCACCCTCGGTATATGGGGCCAGAGCCTTACCGACTGAGCCACAGGTGCCGCCCCTAAGTCATCTTTCTATTCTTATCTCCAGATCCCTTCCCTACTGTGCCTTTCTGTATCTTTTGTTTTCAATAATGTCACCAAAGCCAGGTGGGAACATTAATGATAGGCCAAACTGATGTTTTAGTCTTTCTCAATGTGAAACTTAGCATGCTAAAAAAATATTGGCTTTTGAAAAAAAATTATATAAATAATGGCTTCTATTTTATATATTAAATAGCACAATTCATTTTTCTGGTTTTCTTTTTTTTCCCTCAAATTACTTTATTAGTCAAACATTTATCCCACTTTTAACTTGTTAATTTCCTTCTTTTATAAGCAGGTAAAAAATGTTAATAAAAGCACTAATTACTGTCTTGTTTTAAGTTGAAAATTTTCTTCTAACTGAACTTGATATATACTGAGTACAATTAAAGTTGGACAGTTTCATGATTAGAAGAGCAACTATTTTAATTTTTTCATTTTTAGAGTGCTAGGTGCAAAGAATTTAGGTGTATAGTTTTGTTTTGTTTTGTTTTTGAGACATTCTCACTCTGTTGCCCTGGATAGAGTGCTATAGCATCATAGCACACAGTAACCTAAACTCCTGGGCTTAAGGGATCCTCTTGCCTAAGCCTTCCGAGTTACTGGGACTACAGGTGCCTGCCGCAATGCCCATCTAGTATTTTCTGTTTTTAGTAGAAACGGGGTCTTGGTGTTTCTCAGGCTGGTCTTGAACTGCTGAGCTCAAGTAATACACCTGCCTTGGCCTCCCGAGTGCTAGGATTAAAGGCATAAGCCACCGCGTGGCCAGGTATATAGAATTTTAAAAAATATTTGTCATTCTAGTTTTCTTGGTATAAGCATAAATAGTGAAGACTAAATATGGGATTACTTTTATGTATCTAAAATTTGGATTTTTTTTTCCTCCTTAAGTACATTGAGAGAAAAAGTATACCAGAACATAATTTTCTGATAGCATTATTTTAGCTTTTGTATATATGCTTCATTGTATGTTCCAAATGTGAACAATAATATCTGAATTACCTATGAATTTTTAAAAATAAATATTTTCCCCTTCCCCTGAAGGGAGGGGGGAGGTTTGGGTGGAGGGAGGGTGATGGGTTGGGCCACATCTATGGTGCATATTTTTATCTATAATAAAAAAAAATAAATTAATAAAAAAAAATAATAATAAATAAATAAATAAATATTTTGGGATACTTCCTGCATCCCCAGAAATCTGTAGTTTAAAATATATCCCAAAGATAGCTTTTTTACTAATGATAGAAGACAAGTACTCTTTCAAAGTATTTTTCTAGGAATCTTATCTCCCCCTTTAAAGAAAGTAGATATTTTGGTCAGGCTTTTATGCAGTTATTAAGTTAAAAATATAAATTAGGGGCTGGGCATGGTTGATCATGCCTTAGCTACTGGGGAGGCTAAGGCAGGAGGATCACTTTAACCCAGAAGTTTGAGGTTGCAGTGAGCTATGTTGATACCACTGTACACTAGCCCGGGCAAAAGTGTAAGACTGTGTCTTAAAAAAAAAAAAAAAAAAAAAGAGGCGCAATGGCTCACACCTATAATCTCAGCATTTTGCAATGCTGAGATGGGAGGATCACTAGAGCCCAGAAGTTCTAGACTATCCTGGGCAATATAGCAAGACCCTGTCTTTACAAAAATGAAAAAAAAAAAAAAAAAAAAATTAGCTGGGTGCAGTAGCATACTCTGTAGTCTTAGCTTCTCAAGAAGCTGAGGCAGAAAGATTGTTTGAGCCCAGGACCTCAAGGCAGCAGTGAGCTATGGTTAGGCCACTGCACTCCAGCTTGAGCAACAGAGAGAAAAATTTTTCAGAAAAAAAGAAAAATACAGATTAATTTGTTAGGATATTATTATATATACCCTAGATCAAATACCATTAGCCTAAATACATGTAGGGGCAAAAAAAGCCAGGGACAGTTAAAGGACAGGGAAACAATAGGGAGTTATAGAAACTAGTTAACTAAAAAGTTCAGCCCTAGCTGAAGTGGACACTTATTGCCTACTTTGAGCGCTGTAACATCCAGTTTGTTTCCCAACATTTTTATATGAAATCTCTCCAGTTTGTGAAGTCTACTAATTTGTAATTGTTTGCCACTGTTCATATTTTGTCATAGCCGTGCCTGGGGCATTATCCTGTAAGCCCAACAAAACATGTCTGCAGACCAAATACACTCATGGGTCACCAGTGTGCAACCTATACCTTAGATTATCTTAACAACCTTATATTTGCATGAACTTGTTTTGTTTTGACATATATTAAGAGATAATGTTGATAATAATGATTCCAGCTATCTGCTTTGATTAATATTTCACCTTTGCATATTAAGTAAATATTAATAATTGGATTGTTTTTGTGGGAAGAAAGGAGAACAGAAGGCTACTTCCTAAAATATATGGAAAAAAAATAAAAATAAAAAATTATCCAGAGTCTTAGAAATGGAGAGAATTTCTAATGGGCCATTTAGCTCAAATGTCTACTTAATACGCTTCCCAGTTGTGATTTCAAAGTTAGAATTCTGAGGCTCAGTGTTGGAGCCACAGAGCCCCATGGCTTTCTCTGTAAGTCCATGGTAGCTAGTTGTGACCAGCACTGCTTTCAACACAAGCTTTCCTTGAAGAATGTTTGAGAAATTGTCGCATACACCCTGCAGTCAGTGTACACCCAGAGAACAGAGTTCATTCTAGATAGCTACTTTGAGTATTTACTATATATGTATAGGTTGATGGATTAAAATAATTGCTCTCAAACCTTAGTTGTTAGGCAAGAGTCTCTGAGGGAGTTTATTAAAATGCAAATTCCCAAAGCACATGCCTAGACTTCTCCAGTGGATCTGGAATGAAGTTCAAAAATAGGCATTTTAAGTACCCAGGAGGTTGTCATGTGGGTGGTCTGTAGACCATCTTGTGAAAAATACTGTATATAATTTATACAAGATGCTTTTCTTTGAAGCATATCTATTGATAATCAACAATTAATAGCCTCAATTACACTGAAACACGCACCCCTTCACATTTCTGATAGAAAAAAAAAGAATATTTCTAAAAATACATAGTAATGTGTAAGTCATTAAATGTCTTTCCTAGTATCTATTATTTTTAATTGGTGCTTTTAAATATATGTTATTTGAAACTTAAAACAAGGAAATTCCTGAGTAGACTGTTTTACTGAAAAAAAAAAATTTCTCTATTTTTATTTTTTGTAACTAAGTAAGGCAAACACCTTCAAGCTCTAGATTACTAGAGCAACCTTTCTAAATAGAATTTGACATGAAGAAAATATATGTTTTAACAAGGCCCTGAACTGTGTTTTCCAAATACCCTAAGTGGGTACAATGGAGTTTTTATAATCTATTAAATTTAATTTATGGAGGTGGGAAATTCTTAATGACAATGCATTCTATGATAATACACATTTTGAGATGTCCCCTGACATATATTACACACGCTACTACACCAGCACTGCTATTAACTCAGTTAAAATTAATAATATGCATTTTTAAATGGCCTAAACTTTCAAAGACTCTCAGGAGAGCCATTTTTGAGCAAAGTTTTTGAAATAAGGGAAATTTTCACAGTTTTGTAGGCAAATCAAAGTTTAAGAAATTCTTGAAAATGTTCAGTAATAGCAAGAACTCAGGTTTTGCATTTATACTCAGCTGTTGTTTAGAAGTGGTATTTCTATCTTCTTTTTAATCTCATGTCTCTGATCTCTGCTCTCAGTACTCACTGTCAAGAGGTCTCTTCTTACTGATTATGGTCTCTCTCCAGCAGACCTAAATGAAAAGTCTCGGAATCATCTCTTGTCCTTTGTCTCCCTTTCTAATGGTGCTACACTCACCATTGGACTTTGGGAGGAAACATGTTTCTACTCAAACCCATGAGAAAAAAAATGATTATGTTCTTTCCATGTGAGGGATTAGTCATTTTCCATTGATTCATTTACGGTTTTTTCCTCTGAAAGTTAGAGCCTCACTACTTTAAACAAGTGAAATCATTTAAAGAGTCCAAAGCCCTCGACACAACAAAACTCTGGTTGAATACAATTTTTACTTTGTGCTGTCAAATTTTAATAGGGAGGAATTTGCTTTCAAGTCTTATAATGCCCAAGGTAACAATTCCTCCCCTAAAAGACATGTTTTGAGGTATACTTGACATATAGGTCTCAACTATAAGTAGATAGGAAGATCTTTTGTACCTACTCAAATTAAATTTAAATAGCATTTTAACCCCAAATGCTACCAGCTCTTAAATGCAGCTTTCAAATTATACACTTGGTTATAATATTAGCATTAATTCTTTCTTTAAAGTGAAGAGAATTATCAACCAAAATTGTCTGGCTTGTCCAAGAGGACTTAACAGCAACATTCAACACTCAATGATAGTGGCCAAAATGTCCCCATGGAAACAAAAAGTCTCAGAAATTATAAACCAAACTAAGTTGTTATTAAAGTATAAAGTGAGAGCAAATTTTGGAGGACCTCCAAATGCTTCCTATATATATTTTTCATGAACTTTGTTGTCAAGAAACTACTCAAAGACAGACATCGGCCAACCCAGGAATAGACTAGGCAAAGGACTGACAGTGAACATGGATTTCCTGTGGCTATAGGACTAAAATTAAAGGAAAAATTAGGGCTGTGATTAAAGGACAGAATGTAGATATTATGAATACATAATTTATGTACATTTATATATATAATTTAAAAGAATATATAGTATGTACATATTATGTATGTACATATTATATATATATTTATATGTACTTTATATATATAATTTTTAAAAGTGGCAAGGATGGAAGAAGTGGAAATATGTTAATTTGGGCCTGCCAGAGAAGGAAATCAATGGACACTGACTAGAGAAATAAAGAACTTAATATTTTATGTAATATGTGTTATAACCACTAGAATAAAAATTTTCAAAAATTTCAGGAGAAACATAAAGAAATTAAACAATGAACTTATTAAACCCATAATCTAAACCTGTGCATGTTGAAATGGACATGTTGACTTTAAAATTAATATGAAATGCCAAGGTCCTAGGATACCTAAGACAAATTTAAAGACCAAGGACAAGGACTTTGATTACTGAGTAGTTACTATACATGTCAGCTACTTAGGCAACGTTGTGTTGGTACAAGTGTAGACAACTGGACCAATAGATCAGAGCAGAGAATTTTTCTTCCTTCCCTGTTCTTTCTATATTTTCATTTCTATTCTTGTTAAATTCATCATATTTCTGCCATAATCTTCCCGTTATCATTGCCCTGATGGCAACGATGCTGCAATTATCTGTGTCATGATCCTAGTTCATTTCATTTTTGTGCTATTGTAGCACTTCCTTAGCTGCTTTTCCTGCCTTTAATTCATTTCTCTTGTGATTTTTTTAATTAAAAAATGTCTAAAATATAAATATAATTTTACATAAGTACCTGAAAACATAAAACATATATATGCACAGACTTACAAATTTTTTCTCATGAAATACTTAACATGTGCACAAGAATATGTACAATGTATGTATCCATGGATGTACAGCATGGAATAAATATATTTGATGAATATAAAATATATAATTTTTTCATAAATACAAAATATTTTGAAACATAAAGGATATAAAATATAATGCAACTTTTGAACTATAACAATCATATTTTTTTTCCTCAATTTTTAACTTATCCTTTACCCCTTCTCTGGATGTCAAATTTTTGTTATTAAATTTGTAGATATCCTTCCAAAATTTTTGTCCAACCTTATGTAAACATAACTAGATAAACACGTATAATTATTTTTATCTTTTTAGTTTTAAAAATTGGTTCCATTGTAAACATTTTTCTGCATTTTTATTTTCTCACTCAGCATTACCTTCTACAAGTGAGGTCAGAGTGCCCAGGGCAACCCGCATTTACTGTCTTCAGTGGATATGTAATACCCTGTAACATGGGTGTACTATAATTTTCAGTGTTTTGTTCGTACCACTCACAGTGTTTCCAGATTTCTGCCACTACAAATCATGCTATCTAAGCACCATCTCATTCCACACTGGTTAAAAACTCTACACGGTTTAGTTTTGCATAACAAACAGCTAATACTTGTGACATTTGTGTGCCAACTCTGGATAAGCACTGTTGCAGGAACTTGGAAAATGTTTAAATTTGATCGAATCTGTGTTAGGAGTTGTTTTAAAGCTGTACATCACTTACAAAATAAACGTCATCACATACATGTGATATACTGATATAGAACAGATTCTACAAAAAAGGTGATTGCTAGGGAAAAAGATTATGTCTTATGCATTTTTCAGTTTTGAGTAGCTTACCAAATTGGTTTGCAAAAGAGATCGTAGCTCCACAAATACCACTAGCAATGTATGGGAATGCCTTTGTCCTTGAATCACACTCAGCGACAGGTGCCAGACTAATGGGTGCAAAATCATTTCTCATAATTGCTTTAAATTACATATCACTGACTACTAGTGAATCTGAGCCTTTGACATGTTTGTTAACATTGGAGTTTGCTCTTTAGTAAACTGTCTATTCATCAATTTTGTCCATTTTGAAAAACTGAGTTGTCTTTTCTCTTCAGTTTTTAAAAATGCTCTGTACTTGGATAACATTTGTACTTGGTTGCCTGTAATTATAATTCTCACTTTCTAATTCATTTTAATTATGGCCCTTTATCATTGAAATGTTTAATTTTATATGTATAATACACCTGTATTTTAATCAATACTTTCTGGGTTTCAAATCTTGGTTAGACATACTCCTGTCCCTAGATTATACCAATGCAAAATGCAATGCCTAATATTATTGTTTTGTTTTGTTTTGACTTTTATCTAAGTCCTTTGTTTATCTGGAATTTATTTTATATAGGGTGTAAAATACTTTTCACATGAATAGAGTAAATAGTGCCAAAATATCTAGGAAGTAATCCATCTTTTCATATGAATAGAGTCAGTAGTGCCAAAATATTTATGGAATAATCCATCCTGTTCTGCTGAATCAAATTATAAAATTTATTACATTAAATTCACATAACTTCTGAAATCAATTTAGAGTCTCACTTTTATTCCAATACATCAGAGGGAACCATATTTATATAGTGATGGTGACTGTCGTGTTTTGATGTCTGGTAAAGCATGTCTGCCCTTAACAATCAAACTCTCTCAAAAAGCTTTTGACTTTTCAGATTATTCATTAGTTCATACAAAGTATAAGAAATTTTATCAATTTCAAAATAAAATTTAAAATGCTAGAATTCCATTTGTTTCGCATTAAATGTACATGTTAATTTTGAATTACTGTACTTTTAAATGATCATTTTTATGAATATGTATGTTTTCATTTATTTAGTTCTTCATTTATTTATTTCATTCATTTAGGTCTTCTTTCTTGTCCTTTGATTTTGTTTATGTCCTGCCCCTGTCTTATTCAAATTTTTCTCAAAACTCTTGTTGCTTTTACCACTTACATAAATAGAACATTTCCACTTCACATTTCTAGGTGTTTAAAGCTAAAATGAAAAAACTCTATTTTTTAAAATATACCTCTGGTATCCAACAATTACTCCAATTCTCATCAATTAAAAAAAAAAACACTATAAAAGCCTTTTAGGTTTCCTACCTATACAATTAAATCTTTATTAAAAATAGATAGGTCTATCTCTCTTTTCCAATGCTATACAGGTTATTTAATTTTTTTGTGAAGTAATGGTTATAGTAACTTACCTTTTTAGGTCTTGCTCTTGCTTATTTAACTTCTAATTTTTTCCCTTTAAAAAAATAAGATTTGCTATTGGATTTTAGTAAGAATATTTCATTAATTTCTATTTTACTTGGCAATTTTATTAGGAATGGTTACTGCATGCTATGGTAATCTTCAGTATCTACTGGTAAGATCATTTAACATTCATTGGTTATTGTAATATATGATATTTATACAATGTCTTAACTCAAATACCCCTTGACTTCCAACTATTAGCCTACTCAATCTTTCTTTTGCTGAATGGTTGAATTCTAATAAAATATTAATATTGTATTTAAAAAATATTTGTATCTATAGTCATAAATAAAATTAGTTATAGCTTTTCATTTTCATTAGCTTGAGAATTAAAATGATGCTGACATCTTGGAAGCTATCCATCTTTTCCTTGGCTGAGAATAGTTTAAATATGACTGGTTGGATAAAACTCTGCTGAAAAACCCAATTAGCCCTGGTACTCTATTCAATGGGAGCTCTTGATTCACCTCTCCAATTTCTTCCGCAGTAATTAGTGTAGTCATATTTTCCAGATATGCTTGGTCAACTTTTAATATATTTTGGAGAAAATCACCCATTTCCTATAGGTTATCAAATTCATTTCTTTATAATAGCTTTTTACTCCACCTACTTTCTGTGGTTGTGTCTTTCTCCTTATTCCTAATTTGTCTTATTTCTACTTTCTTAATTGAATAATTGAATTTTTAAGAATTGAAAAATTGTTTATTGGTCATTTATCAAGCCAGTTTTTTGACTTGGTTATCCTTTCCTCAATTTAAAAAATTTTCTTTTTCATTCATTTTAGTGATTATATTAATTCCCTTCTACTATTTTATTTGGGGACCTTTTATTATTATATAAGATTGAAACCTATTTATTTTCTTTATTTTTGCTTTCTTTATAATAAACACTTTTTAATCATGTATTTTCGTCTTCAGTATAGCATTTGATATGTTTTATAAAGTCCTTTCTTGTGCATTGATTTCTATTAATTTTACTTTTCATCATCTCTTTGGCTCTAGAGTTATGTAGCAGTGTTTTCTTCATTTATTGGTCTCTGAGTTATTGTTTATATTCAGGAGCACGTCTTACAAAATGTCCAGTTTTAAATTAAGGATTTTTTTTTTTTTTTGCCAAAGAATCATAGATTTTTCTAACTGTTCCATGAACATGCAAAAAGATTGCCTACAATATGCACTGTAAAATACTACCTTAGTCTTTGCCTCTGTATTTTTGTCTGTCTGTCTCTATTTATCTAAACGAGGCATCCCAAAAGTCACCTCTGAATTTGCTGTACGAAGAAAAAATGGGAACTTGTAGCTAAAGGTATCTTTCTTTACAAAATATCCATTGCAAAATTTTACAAAGAGGTGGCCAACACATAGAGAATATTTTGTAAACATTTTGTAAAATTTTGTAATTTTATGTATGATGATTTTAGGGGTGACTTTTGGGACACTCCGTATCTCTCTCTCCTCTATCTATTTATTATCTAACAGCTGTGTCTCAACCTAAATGGAAACATAGCAAAACTTCTTCTACTAGCTCAAATTATGCCTGAAATTTCTTATTCCTAGTCTCAGGAATCATGAAGGAATGACAGACAGCCAGGCCTAATGTTAACTCACACACTGACCAGTTCACAGACGTAACAAATACAGAATCTTTGAGGATTCTTGCAATTATTTGAGGAGCAAGATCACAAGGAAAAGACTGGATATCTGGCTAGTAAATCACTGGTAGCATTATATATATGCATACATATACATATTCTTAAAATCTATAAATATATGTGTATATAATTTGGGGTCCTTTGGTAAATACGGCTACGGTTACTTATTAGCAAGGAAATAAACACTTGTACTTAATAATCAAATGCTAAATCTTGTTTAACTCATAAAAGAAGTGGCTATAATACATGTTCTTTCTTTTCTTTCTTAATCAGAGAGAAGATAAAATAATCGTATTAAATTGCTTTAGAATCTTAACTAGAATAATTAAAGGTTCATTAGATTAAATATGTTCAGTTTCTTTAAATTTTAAAAATAAAGAAAATAAAGAGTTTCAGAAATTCCTGGGTAATGCCAAGGAAAAAACTCAGCTAAAGTCTTACTTCAGCCATCCTGTGCCTTTCAACGGGACATCAGCCTCTCATCTTTTGTTAGAGACTTCAGATGGTCTTCTAGTGAGAGGATTCTTCCAGAAACATCAAAGTCCTTCAGTGCACTGGCTGCTTGGGGGTGGGGGGTGGGGGGTTAGAGGTACCTCTACCAGGGCAGACTGTTATCACCTAAAGGCCCAGAGAGACCCTCTTGATTTTATTTCCTGGCAATTCCCTTCCTTAGGCATTTTGTCTGAAGCTGTGAATTAGTCCATTTTTAAAAAATGACCCTCTCTGATGGTCATTGCTTTCCATTTTGTCACACAGTACACTCCCTCTGGTTCACTAAACAGCTCACATTTTGTCCCAATCTGGATCTTTGAATGAGCTGTTTTACTTGCTTCTTCCTTGTTCTGGAAATCTCTCACTGATGATTCTGGACTCACTAATGAATCTTACCCAAATTCCCCTCCTTCTCCTGGGCAGAGTCATGTGTTCCCTCCTCTTCCTTCTTATAGCTTCCTATACAAACCATTGGACCCTCATAGGTGCTCTTTGAAAGACTATTTTCTCTCTTTCATCTGTTACCCTAGTGCTAACCACGAGATCTGAGATGGAGCAGGTACTAAAAATAGTAGTACATGTAATAGCAGTAAATAATAATAGTAAATGAATAACAAACAAAGGTATTCTAAAGCCCAACATACATTTTAAAGAAATTCAGTATCACTGCTGGCATCAAACTTCTTTGAAAATAAATTGAAGGCCTTTTAATTCACTGATTATAGCTAATTACCCTTGAGCCTGAGATAGACATTAAGATAGAAGAGGACAGATTAAAGGCAGATACTGAAGAGCTCATGCAAATTAGCCACTTACAGGAATCTCTGAGACTCTCCAAGAAGGAACCTAAATGCAATGTTTGTTCATTCAAAAAAAATACGTAAGTTTGAAATTGATCCCTAACAACATTTTAGATTTAATTATTAAATAAATTGGGTTGAAACTGTTAGTAAAGAATACGATGATTACCAACAGGGAATGCCATGTCAGAACAAAAATCATACATTGTTAGTTTGTTCTATTTAACAGTTCCTTAGGATGTGTTGGATAAATGTAGGTTAAACTTCAGTATGGCAAGTGAGTAAATAGTTAAACAGAGATATTCATTTTATGTTCATCTATGTTAAGGAGTGGTCCAGTGGTACACCACAGTGAGGTGCTCTAAATATTGTTTTATTTATCAGTTTTAAATATCAGTTACTTAAGGATCCCAAATTCACGTATATGAAATTCATGGCTATAGTAACAGATGCCAGAATCACGAGTTAAAAGTTGGCAAGTAGAAGCACCAAACTAAAACCCTCAAAATAAAAGCACGAATAAATGTAAACACTTCCATTTTGATTCAAGAAAACAACTGCCTGATAGAAGTACAGACCCTATATATTTTGAGATTAATCACAGTTCTAAACATTTGTGATTCTAGAGGTATTTTGATCTTACCCTCTTCTTTTATGGATGAAGACTTTGAAACAGCCATGGATAACTAAGAGCTATCCAGGAGGCAGGATTTGGACTTGGCTCTCCTAAATCCAAGTTTCTTCAAAGAAACTGGGTGTATAATTCACTGCTCTCAGTACACTCACATCATTCTACTCACTTCTGAATGTTATATTAATGGTACAGTGATGAGTTGTAGCATTACAGGATGAAGGCCATGGGGCAGTACAAAGAGATACTGAATCAAAACTGAGGGACTCAACTGAAAATGTTCGGAATGCATCTTCATGTTTAGAAGACAGTTGATGAAGCTATCTTAAACTCTCTGAAAGACTGTCAGTCAGAATACATAATCTGAGAATGTATTGTTCCAAAAAGTTAGAAATGGAACAGACTGGTCTCAATTAGAAGGAATAGGCTTTGGATTAAAATAAAGAATTTAGAATTGTCTGTTATTAGCATTAATGAGAAGAGCCTGTAAACCACATGTTAAAACCTGAATAAAGGAAGAGATCATAGAAGACTTCCTAAATTTCCCCTAACATAAGGAAAAACCCTTGTTTGATCTGTGTTAACTGGGTGCTACTGGGTGCCACAGCTCTGTATTTTTTAACAACACATCAGCACCACGACTCATTTGTACACACAAGTCAACTTTAAGTGGGAGGCAGGATCAGTCTCAGTGAGCCCCTGGAATACAGCCAGGTGAAGCCATCTGCACTGCCACACTCCAGGGCTGGACAAGTGCAGGTACTTAAAATAACATTCCGCAAAATGTTTTCCCGAACCATGAGTGCTTTGCCTTTTTGTCTTTATTTTTGATCCCATGAAACAATTATCAGTAGAAAATGAGGAACAAGAAGGAAAAATTCAGAAAAGACAAAGCAAATGTGAATTGCTTTCTGGGTCTGGTCTCATTTATCCTTTCTAGCTATTAGAACAGATCACTGGCGGGGAGTTACTCGTGTGGTTTAAGGGGGATTGTCAGGATTAGCAAGGAAAAACAAAATCCAAGGATAATTTCTTTAAGATATTAGTCTAAGAAGCAATAGACGACCGACCGTAAGCCCAGCCAGTAACTGGTCACACGGCCAATAATTACACAATATCCTCTTGGAACAGCAGCTGCACTGACACCTCTGGTTTCTGAGCACTGGAATTCTGCTATTTCAGCCTGGTGGGACACACTTGCTCAACAATTCTTATAGAGCTAACTGCTTTTACATTGACTGTGAAAGAGGTTCACATGCCAGTGGCTTCTAAATAAAAATAATGAATCTGTCATATATTTGGTGACATTGAATTGTCTTCCTGCCATCTAGAATGCACCTCCAACAAAGAGATTTGGTTAATAAAATATATTTATTAACTGAGATTTACTAAAAATGGTTAGAAATTATGAATATTTGATGATTATGTTAAGCAGAAGCAATTGCTAGATTAATTTTTAAATCCATTCTATTTTTTTAATTAAAAGTATCTCTTTTTAATATACTAAAGACTCTGTCACCAAATATGAGGGCTGCTTTTGCCAACTCTTAGTTTAAAACTCAGTTTTGTTCAGGAATTGCTCAGGGCAGTGGTGACGGAGGAGCTTTTCCTTGTTTTTTGAATACGAAGAGACTCTTGAGTCACCTGCTCCTGAACTCATACATTTATATTAAAAATTCTCTTCTCTTCTTAGAGCTGACCGAAATGAAAAATGAAAGATCATAATCAGGAGAACAGTGAGGCTTGGATGGGATGAAAGGCAGACAAGTGGAAAAGGAAGCAGTAGGGCTGGTGAGGCTGAGGAGGAACTGAGGGCGGAGAGGCCAGCGGAGAGAAGGGAAGTTGAGTCCTTGGTGCAGCCAGCTCCCAAGAAAAGAGAAAGGAGGAACTAAAGCGTAAGAGAAGAAACTCGAGGCAGCTGCAGAGCCTGGAGCGAAGAAATTAACTAACTGGGGTAAAGGTCAAAATAAAAGCAAATTCAGCCAAATTTTAAAACTATCCTTTTTTGAACCCAGCACTGATTAACTACACACTCTGAAAAGTCAAGTTGCCTTGATCATTACATAAATGAGAATCATGCCCTTTCTATTTATCTTTTACCATGTCACCTCGAACTTTCACAGTTATTTGTCCTTCTGTTACATTAAAATAGAGAATAAATTTCCTTAACAAAACCAACCTAAGGTCACTACAGTCAACAGCCCAAAACGCCACTGTAATTGAAACTAAAAATGATGGCCCAGGAGTCAGCAGATGAACTTTAGTACGACTACTAAACTCCAGAGACATTGTAATTTCTTGAATTACAAGAACTGTATTATTTTATTTTATAGAATAAGGAAATAGTCTCTGCCAAAAGGCAATACAATTCACAAATAATAAAAAATGGAAATATAGTATGTTAACTATTTTTTCTGTGTGAATTTCACTATGCTTATTTTGTTTTACATATTATATTTTTTTGAAACATATCTATAACTCACAAGTGCAACCGTAGGAGTCTGAAAAAGAAGGGTCATTGAATTAAGTGCATCAAAATAATAATTATTAAATACTGCAGGAGGCAACATCCCTTCAGCAATGAGTTAATTGAATTCTTTTTATATGCTAGGCACTGTGGGTTAGAGAAGGGAACAAGTACAGACAGATAGGGTTCCTATTCTCTATTCTATTGGAGAAAACGCAAAAACAAACAAAAATCTCATGTCGGTACATTTATAATTATAATTGTAATAAATGCTATAGAAGTGTAATGTTAAAGATATAATGAGAAATTATAACAAAAGGAAGAGATTTTGAGTGCAGAATCAAGGTGAGCTGAGTGACAGGTACAAGTTTTCCAGGCAGTGAGGCTGGTTCTGGGACAAGGGAGAGCTTGGCAAATTTCACGAACTGAAAGAAGATCGTGTGGCTGCAAGAAGAGGAGCATGTGGGGAAAGCTAGTTCTGAGAGGGAAGCCTGACCCCACTGGGCAGAACTTTGTTGGGTGTGGTTGGGAATGGATCTAACTTACTGGGAAACAACTAAAATGTTTTAAGAACAGAAGCCACATAGTTAATTCTGGAAAAATCCATCTGAGTATAAGTTCAGAGAATGAATGAAAGATAAGCAAGAGTGAAAATAGCAGGATTAACCAGAAGGTAACTAATTCATGATAATTGTTTGTTGTTCTGGGGCAAATGGAGAGAAATAGATTTAAATTATAAACAGGGATTAAAATTGACATTGACCAGCATTTCCAGAATTTTGTCAAATAATAGCAGTGATATCTTTGTCTTATTCTTTATTTTAATGAAAATTCCTCAGATATATTATTATGACTGGCAGACAGAACTTGCAATTCTCCTTTTAGGTGAACTTGGTCTGCACTTTGCTTTTGTTTCCTATCTGGTTCAAGAATATTTCCTGTTAAGAACCTTAGGCTTGGCTCAGTGCCTGTCGCTCAAGGAGCTAAAGTGCCAGCCACATACACCAGAGCTGGCGGGTTCAAATCCAGCCTAGGCCCGGCAAACAACAATGTGAACTACAACCAAAAAATAGCCAGACATCGTGGCGGGTGCTTATAGTCCCAGCTACTTGGGAGGCTGAGTTAAGAGAATCACTTAAGCCCAGGAGTTGGAGGTTGCTGTGAGCTGTGACGCCGTGGCACTCTACCCAGGGCAACAGCTTGAGGCTTTGTTTCAAACAAACAAACAAAAAAAGAACCTTCAGCTTGCTTTGGATTCTGATGTATTCAAAGTTTCCTTCTTCAGTAATGTATACCTTCTCTAGCTACTACCCTACTGTTATCGTCTCCTTCACAGGAGGAAAGCCTTCTCTCCTTCTTGAGAGGACTTTCTACCTGCTCTCTTTGTCAACCATAATTTGCTTTATGGTAAATTTCAGCCTAGTTTCTTCCTCATTATTCCACCAAAATTATTTCGCCTAAGTCACCAAGGACACTTATGGGAAATACTTAAATTTCCAACAACAAGGGAATGGCCAAATAAATTATTATATATCCATGCAATGAAATATTATGCAATCATCAAAAATAATATTTTAAAAGACTTAAACATTCATGAAGTATGATAGCCTTTGACGTTATTATCTTGTTATTTGGGTGTGTCTCTTTTACTCTTTTTGAATATTTCACCTTTTCTATAACCACTATTAAGTGGTGCAACAGCAAAATATGTTTCACATAAATCAGCACTGTAAAGAACCAAGAAAATAACACCCACTCCGTAATGAATAGCATTAAGCCTGCAGTGTGGCCATAGGATTACCATGATTCTTTCCCAGTCGCCTGCTACCACGGCTAATTGAAAGTTGGCTTGGTTACTCCCATACCAATTGTCATTGGCCACAGATAAACTGCTATGATTTTTGAAGTCATAGTTATTGTTCTGCTCCATCTGTTCTCTTCATTTTGCAAGTCAGCTGTCCAATCAAAGAAGTAAGTTCTTCCTAAACGTTCAGTTTTCTAGGTTTCTGGGATGAATGTAAAAATTGCATGATGATTTTTGGTAGAATGCAACAAGGTGAGCCAAAAGAGGATTCGTAGGAATTAAGGTTATACGTATGCAGATAGTCACTTTAGATTGATGATAAGAAAGTCTTATGTTTATAATAACAGCATTTAACATGCTTGCATTAGTCTTGAATTTTGAGCACTAGACATAATTACCAAGAAGTTTTAATAGTGAAATCCTAAAAATATACTTCAACTCTGACCTGCTTTTTTCATTTATTCTAGTCTCAGTTTTTTATTTTAGCTAAAATTAATAAGCTCATGATGCTATGTAAAAGGTCAAAATTATTCTTTGGTTTAATTATTTGATACATTGTATTTTATATTCCCATTTTAATTAGATTTTTCTATAATATTTTCCTATTAATAAAGCATCTCGACCATTTCAAATCCAAAAGTATCAGCCAGGTATGGTGTTGTGTGGCTGTAGTCCCAGCTACTGGGAGACTGAGGCAGGATGATGTTTGCAGCATAGGAATCCAAGGTTGCATAAGCTGTTACAAGGCCACCACACTCTAGCCTAGGTGCCAGAGAGAGACCTTGTCCTAAAAAAAAAGAAAAAAGAGAAAAGAAAAAAAAATATATATACATATATATGTATATATACATACATCTTTTGACAGTCCCCAAAATGAAGTAAAGTTGACTAATCTAGTCAACCTTTCTATTCTTCTGTTAATTTCAAATAAGAATATTTTATCTCATTCGTGTTAATTTTTATGAGTATAATTAAAATGTGATGGTGCCACTTCTCTCATCAAGAGGTGAGATCTATTTTCCCACCCCTTGAATCTGGGGTAGGTGTAAGGCTTGCTTTGGCCAGTAGAATATGGTGAAGGTAATGGTGTGCTAGTTCTGAGCCAGGGGCCTCAAGAGGCCATACATGCTTCTGCTTGCCCTGTTTAAATCCATGTCTTCACCTGGAGAACAAGTCCAGGATAACTGTTGCAAAATAAGAGATCATCTGGAGTAGAGACATATTATCTGGCAGAGGCCAAGTTAGACCAGCCACTCTCAGCCAGTCTGGCAGCTGAAAAGAAATACACAATTGTTCCTTAGTACATGCCAGAGATTGATTTAAGGACTCCTACAGATACTAAAATCTTTGGATACTTAAGTCCTTGTATAAAATGGCATAATATTTACATATAATCTATACATATTCTCCCATATACTTTAAATCATCTGTGGATTACTTGTAATATTGAATACAATGTAAGTGCAAAGTAAATAGTTATTAGATTATATTTTATTTGTGCTCTTTCATGTTATATTGTTATTTTTATTGCTTTTTTCCAAATATTTTTCACCTGCAGTTGGTTGTACCTGTGGATGAGTAACCTACAGACATAGAGGGCAGACTTTATGAGCAAACTCAGATAAGGTCAGTTGAGACCAAAAAATCACTGAGCTCTGCCTAGTTTAAGTTGCTAAACCCACTGAATCATGATCTAAATAAATGAATGTCATTTTAAGCCACTAAGTTTTGGGATGACTTGTTAATCAGTAGCTGACTACAATAATCTCTGGCCTTTTGTTTACTTATTTAGAAAATAAATTAGAAATTAATATTGTACAATTAAAAATTAAATCTAATTGTGTCATATCTTTTTTTATAAAATATTTTGTATTATTTTTCATATTTTGGCTGTTAAGGATATTAATAGTTATTGAGTAAACTTTTCTTCCCTAAGCAGTTAGGTTAATTCCTGCAACCATCCTGTGAGGCAGAAATTAACTTTATTTCATAAAGGAGGAAACTATGGTAAAGAAAGCAAGGACCACATTCCATTTTACACAGTTAGAACATCAGAGCTGTATTAAAACACAGAACATAGGAGTATATGAGTCCATTTATTTCACGATAAGTCACGATGAGTTTCACAATAAACTATCAAGTCTAGGCTGTTTTTGGATGATACAGCAGAAAGTAGGGGTGTACATTCCCTGTCAAAAGACCTTGATGCTGCCCCCAAATGTTCTGAATATCGGCTCACTTATATCATCTGGAATTCTGCATTTGGGCTTTTTCTCAGTCAATATCAAAATGTAAGTGGCCAAAAATTACAGCTACTCATTCAAATTTTCAAGTTTTATGGGCAATTATCATGAAAATTGAATGAGAAATGGATTAAAGTGAAAATATTTTCCAACGTAAAAAGTCCTAATTTATTTGAAGCTGTAATTAGCATTTCTAGAAGGAAATGATTACTATTGATTGTCTGATTGACTCTAATTTCATATTACTGAAACTTAGAAGTCATTATTTTAGTTACTTTACTGACAGGAGACATTATTTGTGGTATTAGCATAAAAATAAAGTGTTATCTTCTCACTTTGGTTGTTATGAATTAAAAATGAAATTTTAACCTATCAGAAATGACAAAAATCTACTAAGTAAATTGTCTATCATTCGTCTAGCATTTAAATAGGTATATGCTTTATTCACAGACACTGATGTATCTTTAACACTGAAAACCAAAAATAGAGGAATAGCAAGAATGAATTCAATACTTGTGCTTTTTAATATTCTGTCGATCAGAAACAAATATGAATGTTTAAGCTATGACAGATAAGGGAAGATATTTTCTAGTAAGCATTTTACATTTCTTCTATTACATCTCCAAAAGCAACCACCAAAGGCAAAAGGCAGCACATGAAATTAATGCTAATAAAATCAATAGTAATAAAATCCTTACTAAGCCTCATTATATTTTTTTAAACTGGTCTATGAAAATTTGAATTACATCATCTGAAAATTACCTGACATTGACTACTGATGAGGAAATACAAATGTTTGGTTGACTAATTGTAAATAACCTCAGATAATTTGTGGGTAGTAAAGCATCCTAGGTTATAATAGATGTTTTCATAGTTTTATTCATTTGAATATTACATCTTATTCAGTATTCTATAACATGTAGTTAAATAAATCAACTAAGAAATGAGGAATGAGGGAAATGAGGAACATTGTGTGGAATGTTTTTTCCAGTGGTTTCTATTAGGTGAAAATATTTGCAATGGCTATAAAACAAGAGTAATAAATTTTTATACAGAGTTTCCTGAGTTAAATTCATGTATCATATATCACATGGCAATTTAGGATCTAGAAAATACCATGGCAACAACAGGATGATAAAAATCACAATCCCCTGCAAATTTACAATTCGTTCCCAGCCACAGTTTTAAGAGATGAGTTAAAGCAGGACCACATGCATATGTTAGTTTGAGGATGTTTATTTGTATTTGTTTAACCCAGAGTGGGAGAAAAGGTCAGTAAGAGTCCAATGTACTCCACTGTAAAATGAAAGTAAATGTGGAGGATAGGAGGTCACGGTGTATGGCACATTTCTTGGAGGTGGTACACAATTATAAGAGGGATTTTACCTAACAAATGCAATCAGTATAACCTAATTCTTGTACTCTCAATGAATCCCAAACAATTAAAAACAAACAAACAAAAAATGGTCAAAATAGATGATGTCCATAAGCCTAAATAAACAAAAGCCAACCAGAACCTGCTTGGCCGTGGACTCCCAGGGTACAGAGTATGTCCAGTAATGGATGCTATCTGCACTTCCTTGAGTCTTCTTTTTTGAAGAAAAGCTCGTTTGTTGTATATTTTTCTTTTTGTTAAACTTAAGAGACCTTCGAGAGACCAGATCACTTCTATTCCCCAAATGAAAAGTTCTACTCTAACTAAAACATCTTCCTTGTAATCATTTGTTACTATATGTGCTCATGTTCACATCACTCTTGGGTAACCCCAAATTGACTGTATTTTAGGTAATAAATCATGAAAAGGGTATTAGAAGTAGCACTGGCCCCTGGGTGTTTCCCTCTCATAATCAAGTGACATTTCACAATAGGTTTAGGAGAGTCAGTTCAACTCTAAGAAAGTTAATTTTTAAACTTCAAGTTAGTCATAACTTTAATGATGACCTAAAAGAATGATTAATTTAAAAGCAAACTAAAGTACGTGATTTTAAACAACTCCTTAAAAATACTGAATGCAATGTTGGAGATATTTACATTTCCTCTTCTATTTGCTGCTTCTTTTCACAAATGTAACCACATGATATTTCTGTCTTCATAAGGACATGAAGTAAAAACCTCAGGGTTAAGGAATGAAAAGCACTTCAGTGAACTTCTAAATAGTCTTTTTTCAAGGTAATATTAAGGCTTTTGTTCCTGCAATTACATGTGGTTATGTAACAAGAGTTTCACTGAATCACTGCTAGGAAGGCTGATAATATTGGATAACATGGGAACAACTGTCACCTCAAGAGTGAACTCTCTGTTCACCAGTGGTAGTAGCACATACAAACCTGCTATAATAACACTGAAGGAACCCATGAGACCACTCCTATGGAAACAGAAAAGCTAGAATACAGATCCTGTGTTCTGTGGGGTGGGTTCTTCATCCCTCCTGCTTCATGAACTATATGTGGGAGAGGTCAGGGATCTTTGGGTGATGTATATCTAACTTTGCTGCCAGGGACAGGGAAGTGGAAGGGGGTGTTTCCTGTAAGTTTAAATGATAAACCAGAGCCTGGTAAACCTCCTTGGATACTGTTCTTATAACTTGACCATGTCTTTTTAAATTTTTATTTATTTTTGTTTATGGTTGGAGATTCATTGAGGGTACGAAGAACCAAGAGACACTGGTGGCATTTGTTAGGTAAGGTCCCTCTTATAATTGTGTCCCACACTATGACCCTCCAACCCTTCTTTCCTTCCCTTTCTCCTAGGCCCCCACCATGTACTAGCATCAATTGTCCTCATATCAGAATTGAGTACATTGAATTCTTGCTTCACCATTCTTGTGATGCTTTACTAAGAAGAATACTTGCCCATGTCTTTTAAACTGGAACTATCTTCTGGAACCATCCTGACAGTGTAACTTTCACTTGGCTGAATTGTGTTTGCTCAGTAATGCAGGAGGCTCTGTTCTATTGGTACAAGCAGCTATTGACTTGAAAACACCTTTTTAAGTGAAGTCCTTTATACTTATTCAAGTTCCACATGTTTTTTCCTGGATTAAGGACAGCATTTTGATTTTTGAGGAATTCCTGGGTCAATCTAGTTTGTTAAGATGACCTGAAGGTTAGTTTTCTAGCTGTGAAGAGAAGCAGCAGTATTGTCTACTTGGTTTCCCAGGATTATGTAACTATGACCTGAAAATCATCACACGGTATTTTATCTTTCACAGTTGATAAAATTTTTATTTTTTGGTCAGTAACTATGTATCCTTAGCAGGTATGATATCTCTGAACAATAACACATTCCTGAATTATTTCATTCTGTAAGTAGTGAATTTTGTGACTCAAAACATTGACTGCTTTGGCATTTTAAACAGAGTAAAGGCCATGATAATGTAACTAAAGAAGAAAGGTTGGTGGGTCTTTTTAAAATTATATAATCAGTTTTTTAAAAGCTCAAATATTTAATATGCAGCAAATGATAGTCAAATCCAAATATATTTTTTAACATAAGGGTATTACACAAATCTTACACCAATTATAAATCATCTAAATTATGATTTTCATGAAGGTACATACTATCTTTTCCTTTTGATGGTTTATTCCTTCTGACATTTCAATCATTCTCCAAAAATATTTCTACCTTGTGGTGAATTGACCATGTGAATACAACAGATGATAGATGTGGGGAACCAGAAGAAAAATCCTTAAAGCCAAATACAGAGTGAGACATACTTCAACTGCCAGCAAACCCCTGCTATGAAGTTGCCAGAGACATTTTGAACTCTCCCACCTGAGACTGGTGCTGTCTGGGACAATTGATTTGGACCTCTTGAACTGGGCAATCACCCAAGGACTATCCAAAGTGGTACCCTGGGTATGTGGTTGTGGGAAGGTTTGATTTTATTTTTCCAGCTGTTGCCCCTGGGGAATGGGGTGACTTAATTGCTGGTATTTCTCCACAGCTGAGACTTCAACCCAGAGTAACTAATTCACTAGGGTAGGACAGAGACCAGCTGAAAATAAGACAGAACCACTTAGCCCCACCATACCAAGTAGGTCTCCAGTTTCTCAGGCCCTAACATTGTACGAGTCCTATGCAAAGCTCTAGGGGGAAAGATACAGATACCAGTCCCCGCTCTAGGGAACAGTACATTGAATTCTTGCCCAGAAGAATTACTCGAGACTCCAACCCAACTTCACCTTATCTGCTCATTTAGCCAAATGGTGTAAAATAATCATCGGGTGGAATCAGCAGAAAAATGCCAGTAACATGAATAACAAGAGTAGATCAACTCCCTGAAGGAACGACATGGTGGACACAACTGAAGATCCCATTCATAAACAGATGGCTGGGATGTCAGAAGTTGAATTCAGAATTTGGATTGCAAGTAAGATTAATAGAATGGAGATAAAGTTACAATTAGAAATTCAAGGAGCATTTCAAAAGTTGTCACAAGAATTCAATGAATTCAAAGACAAAATCGCCAAAGATTTTGACACACTGAGACAAGAATTTGTAGCCCTCAAAGATCTGAGTAATACAGTAGACTCCCCCAGTAACGAAATGGAGCAGGCAGAAGAAAGGATTTCTGACATTGAAGACAAAGCTTTTGAACACTCCCAAACACTCAAAGAGGAAGAGAAACGGAGAGCAAAATGGATCATTCTCTCAGAGAGCTCTGGAATAATTTGAAGAAAACTAATATTTGCCATATAGGATTCCTGAAGGCAATGAGGTGGCTTTGAAAGTCACAGATGCTCTTCATCATGAGATAATGAAGGAGAATTTCCCAGACATGCCAAGAGATTCTGAAATTCAGATAGCAGTTTCAGAACCCCAGCACGACTGAACCCAAATAAGACACCTCCTAGGCACATTATAATTAACTTCAACAAAGTTAAAATGAAGGAGAAAATTCTGCAAGCAGCCAGACATAAGAAAACCATAACCTAAAGGGGAAGAACAGTAAAATGACTGCAGATCTCTCTGCTGAAACCTTTCCAGCTAGAAGATGGTGGTCATCAACTTTTAAGCTCCTAATACAAAATAACTTTCAATCCAGGATCTTGTATCCAGCAAAACTGAGTTTCACTTATGATGGAGAAATTAAGTACTTTAATGACATTTACATGTTGAAGAAATTTGCCATAACTAAACCAGCTCTCCAGGATATTCTTAGACCAGCACAATCCTCCACCACAAAAGTAAACTTTTGATCAAATTTCAACTTCCACAGTGGCAAAAGGATGAAAAATGTCCACTGGACTTTCAAAAATCTTGATACCTAAAATTCTACCAGGCTTATAATATTTATAATTAATGTGAATGGCTTAAATTGCCCTCTAAAGATGCACATGTTGGCTGACTGAATACAAAAACTAAGGCCAGATATCTGCTGAATACAAGAATCTCATCTTACCTTAAAAAATAAATATAGTCTCAGGGTGAAGGGATGGTCATCTATATTTCAGGCAAATGGAAATCAGAAAAAAGCAGGTTTTGCAATTTTATTTCCAGATACAATAGGCTTTAAGTCAACAAAAGAAAGGAAAGATGAGGATGGTTACTTCATATTTGTTAAGGGTAACACTCAACATGATGAGATTTCAATTATTAACATTTATGCACCCAATCAGAATTAGCCTCAATTTATAAGAGATACTCTAACAGACATAAGCAACTTGATTTCCTCCAGCACCACAACAGTCAGAGATTTTAACACTCCTTTGGTAGTATTGGATAGATCTTCCAAAAAGAAACTAAGCACAGAAATTTTAGACTTAAACTTAACAATTCAACAATTGGATTTAAGAGACATCTACTCAACATTTCATTCTAACAAAACTGAACACACATTCTTCTCATCAGCCCATGGAACATACTCCAAAATTGATGACATAATAGGTCACAAGTCTAACTTCAACAAATTTAAAAGAATAGAAATTATTCCTTGCATCTTCTCGGACCATTATGGAATAAAAGTTGAACTCAATAACAATAGGAATCTTCATTCTCATACAAAAACATGGAAACTAAATAACCTTACAGTAAATAATAGCTGGGTAATAGATGAGATTAAGAAGGATATTACCAAATTTTTAGAACAAAACAACAATGAAGACACAAATTATCAGAACCTCTGGGATACCGTAAAGGCAGTCTTAAGAGGGAAATTATAGCACTGCAAGCTTTCCTCCAGAGAACGGAAAGAAAAAGTTAACAACTTAATGGGACATCTCAAGGAACTGGAAAAGGACAAACATTCCAATCCCAAACCCAGAAGAAGAAAATAAATAACCAAAATTAAAGAAGAACTAAGTGAACTGAAAACAAAAGGATTATACAACAGATAAATAAATAAAAAAGTTGTTTTTTTGAAAAAGTCAATAAAATAGATAAACCTTTGGCTAACCAAACAGGAAGAAAACAGTAAAATCTCTAATTGCATCAATCAGAAATGGTAAAGATGAAATAACAGACTCCTCAGAAATACAAAAAAAATCCTTAATGAATATTACAAAAAACTCCATTCTTAGGAATACAAAAATATGAAGGAAATAGACCAATACTTGGAAGCATGCCACCTTCCTAGACTTAGCTGAATCAAGTGGAAATGTTGAACAGGCCTATATAAAGTTCTGAAATAGCATCAATTATACAAAATCTCCCTAAAAAGAAAATCCCGGGACCAGATGGCTTCACATAAGAATTCTACCAAACCTTTAAAGAGGAACTAGTAACTATGTTACTCAACCTTTTCCAAAATATAGAAAAAGAAGGAATACTATCCAACACATTCTATGAAGCAAACAGCACCTTGATCCCCAAACCAGGAAAAGACCCAACAAGAAAAGAAAATTATAGAACAATATCACTAATGAATATTGATGTAAAAATATTCAACAAGATCCTAACAAACAGAATCCAAAAATACATCAAACAAATAATATATTATGACCAAGTGGGTTTTATTCCAGGGTCTCAAGGCTAGTTCAATATATATAAATCTATAAATATAATTCATCACATAAACAAACAAAAAAAAAGACCATATGATTCTTTCAATTGATGCAGAAAAAGCTTTTGATAATATCCAGCATCCTTTCATGATCAGAACACTTAAAAAAACGGGTATAGAAGGAATATTTCTTAAACTGATAGAGGCCATCTACAGCAAACCCATAGCCAATATCATATTGAATGGAGTTAAATTGAAATCATTTCCACTCAGATCAGGAACCAGGAAAGGTTGCCCATTGTCTCCACTGCGTTTTAAACATTGTAATGGAAGTCTTGGCCATAGTAATTAGGTAAGAGAAGGTGATCCTGGGTATCCACATAGGGTTGGAAGAGATCAAACTTAAGCTCTTCACAGATGATATGATTGTATATCTCAAAAACACCAGGGATTCTACTACAAAACTCCTAGAAGTGATTAAGAAATATTGCAACATCTCAGGTTACAAAATCAACACTCATAAATCTATAGCCTTTATATATATCAACAATAGTCAAGCTGAAAAAACAGTGAAGGACTCTATTCCATTCAACAGTAGTGCCAAAGAAGATGAAATATTTGGAAGTCTATCTAATAAAAGACGTGAAAGATTTCTATAAAGAGAACTATGAAACTCTAAGAAAAGAAATAGCTGAAAATGTTAACAAATGGAAAAACATACCATGCTCATCGCTGGGAAGAATCAACATTGTTAAAATGTCCATACTACCCAAAGCAATATACAATTTTAATGCAATCCCTATTAAAGCTCCACTGTCATACTTTAAAGATCTCAAAAAAAATACTTCATTTTATATGGAATCAGAAAAGACCTTGAATAGCCAAGACATTATTCAGAAATAAAAACAAAGCAAGAGGAATCACACTACCAGACCACAGACTATACTAGAAATTGATAGTGATCAAAACAGCATGGTACTAGCACAAAAACAGAGAGGTAGATGTATGGAACAGAAGAGAGAACCAAGAGATGAACCCAGCTACTTACCATTATTTGATCTTTGACAAGCCAATTAAAAACATTCAGTGGGGAAAAGATTTCCTATTTAACAAATGGTGCTGGGTGAACTGGCTGGTGACCTGTAGAAGACTGAAACTGGACCCACACCTTTCACCTTTAACTAAGATAGACTCTCATTGGATTAAAGATTTAAACTTAAGACATGAAACTATAAAAATACTAGAAGAAAGTGCAAGGAAAATGCTTGAAGAAATCTGCCTGGGCAAATATTTTATGAGGCGGACACCCCATCCCCAGGCAATAGAAGCTACAACAGAAATACATTGCTGGGACCTGATCAAACTAAAAAGCTTCTGCACAGCCAAGAACACAGTAAGTAAAGCAAGCAGACAGCCTTCAGAATGGGAGATGATATTTGCAGGTTATGTCTCTGACAATGGTTTAATAACCAGAATCCACAGAGAACTCA